>SNQJ01S0031502.1:41372-58431 GCA_010110895.2 Picea sitchensis | reverse complement strand
TATATATAATGTTTTTATAAACATTTTTTTATTATAAACAAGTGTGAAGGTGGCGGGGACGGGGAAGAGAAAGTAAGGAATGGCCAAGCATGAAAAGCGGTCGGACGGGCTTCAAAATAGGGTCACAAGGGATACTCGGGAGAGGTCAGGAGAGGTATGGAATAGGGAAACGGTCGGTCGGACTCGTTTTAGCTAATATATTGAAATTTGTAATAGATATCCCATTACCTGTCAAGATATTTTCTGCATGTATATCACAGAATTTTGGGTGTTGTTTGTAGGAAGCAGAACAATGGAAGTGCAATCTTGAGCCCGATTGTCCGGGAACCCACAAACGAAAAAGTGGCTAAGTATGGAGTAGGGAAACGGCCGGTCAGACTCGTTTTTGCTAATATATTGAAATTTGTAATAGATATCCCATTACCTGGCAGGATCTTTTCTGCATGTTTTTGGACAAGTTGTGTAGGGATAATCAGTGTGACTGTCTCCTCGAGGATTTTACTCATTAATGACAATCTTTACGGTTGTTGCATGGTGAGTTGTTAGCATTAAACATCAAATATTGCATACTTGGAAAGAAGTGAGAAGGTGGTGGGCACAAGAAACAACGATTACGAATTGGATATTTCGTGAACTCGCCAACTCGACGATCCGCGAAAGAGATTCCAACAAATGGGCAAGTATGGAAAGCGGACGAACGGGCTTCAAAATGGGGTGACAATAGTTCCCTAGAAGACGTGAGGACCCGACAATCAAATTGTATGTCTCGGAACATTTGAGTGAAAACTGTGTAACACAAAAGAGGGTATGATGTGGGAGTATTGGCGTTGTTTGTAGGTCATGGAACAATGGAAGTGAAATCTAGAGCCCGCCTGCCCGGGAATCCGCGATCGAAAAAGTGGCTAGGTATGGAATGGGGAAGCGATCGGTTGGAGTCGCGATATAAAAGTACGAGTGCAAGTATGAACCCGTAAGTCCTCCAACCCGCATAGTTAGACATTTTCAGAAAAATGACTAAGTAACCAGAAAGAGAAAGTAGAGGGGAAAACAAAATGAGAATTTGGGTAAGTATAGAAGAGGGAAAAGAAGGGCTAATATATTCAAATAACCGGGCTCCCATGAGAAAATAATCGGGCCCATGAGAACCCTGAACTACAACAGGAAAACACATGAACAAAAGTCTGCCAAATACAAGACAACACAAAACCAACGAAGATTGGGCATTGTATCCCAGCTATAACCAAATCCCCAAATGGGCACCAAGAAACTTGTCGATTACTATTTTACCATGAAACAAGATCACTATGGACGTTTGCTTCTGATAGTACTATGTTCTATCACTACTAGTTCTAACAATGCCAAATTTCCAATATTATTGGAAATGCTCGATGGTTCCATTCAGAGGAGAAAGCCATTTTGACGGTTCAAATGATCGACCTGATTTATTCACAATTGGATACTTTGTATGGGGTTTGTCCTCATGCTTCTCATTCCTAGATTGAAAAATCTTATGCGCTTCATGTTCAATTTGCCATGGCACTGCAAAATTCTATTCATATCCTCATTGGGTAGCATGGACAAATACACATGAGATTGTTTTGTTTCCTGCCAATGCTTGATATGATTTTTTTTTTCCAGCCGATATGCAGTATTGCATTGTTCTCATTTAAGGTGAATTTGCTATGGATCCGAAAGTCGCGCAACATGTAGACACTGTTTGCCTTTTTATGTAGGTATACTTCACATGACAATTGTGCTAGCCTAGGAAGCACATCTTGTAACAGAGGTTGTCTAATTGTACAATGTACGATTGTGTTGTCGATGATTCAGATGGCAGCATTGAGGCAATGTCTATATATGTAAGGGAATTTTTTACTGCATCGTAGACAATCAATTGTACCATCATTTATGAAAGTAGAGGCAAAAGCAGGAGAATTGCATTTGGCACATATAGGCTCGAAGGGGGTCGAGTACGCATTCACTGCAACCAAAACACCCTCAACCTGGGCACGTGGGCACAACAATTAATATATTGAACAATATAATATACAACTGCACAACAAAAAAAAGCTGCAGAAAATTGGTGAAGGCAATTTGTATGAGCAAAGTGTGGATGGAATTGTAGATGTATACGCACAACCGTTGACGAGCTAGTTAGTTTCTTGAGATGCTATACTATGTCTGTTCACAATTCTTGTACAAATGTTGCTTGGGTTGTGTGAAAGATCCTTTCTTTAACATCTCTTTTCTTTGTTATATTTTTGAAGAGCATAAGTGGAAATTGCCCTTTATGCAATTGTTGTTCCATTGAGGAAAACAAATTTGAATAGGTGTCGAACAATTGCCACTGCAACATGGAACAGTGCAATAGTTGTGTAACATAACCGATATACATGGACATGTGAAAGTAAAGGACAAAACCGGATATGGAGAACGATACCATTGCCTTGTCGTTGTCTGACTCTCCATCTTTTATATGGACAATGCGTTGTGAGCCAAGTTTTCTCGTGAGTGTGACAACTGCACCAATGGTTCTGATTGGGTAAGTATCGTTGCTCTGTGCAAGTTGGTTGATTGTTGTGTCCGGTACGAAACGATATTCTGAACAAATCGCGAGATTTTTTTCCACAATACTTGTTTCGTTGAGCGATATAATATGATCACAACCACTACGGTCATATATTGTTTTGGGCAATATATTAAAATTTGTAATGGATATCCCATTACCTAGTAAGATCTTTTTTGCATGTTTCTGGACAAGTTGTGTAGGGATAGTCGGTATGACTGTCATCATGGCTTCGTTGTCTGTCATGTTAGCACTCACAATGCATCTAGTTTTGTTTGCCTTGTCCAAGTAGGTGTTATACACTACCATTATGTCCACGATGAACACTTGTCCAGTTCGACGACTGTTCAAGCCTTCTATTGATAGTATTTTGGGTGTTATAAGTTTAGACCTGGTGACATTTTTTGAACAAGAAAAGTAATGTGAATGGTAGTTTGCATTATTTTTTTGTTTTCTTTTTTTCCTGGCATAAATGTATAAGTAGACGCACAACTTGGATGAAGTATGGATGCCAGAGTTTTGCAACCAAACCTCTTAGTCTGCGGAACTTGCACTATGTTCCGCGTCTCACTTGCGCTCGTTGATACTTCTTGTGAATTGCAAAGTATGTGTTGTAGATGACATCAACATATTTATCATGGCATAGATGAATAAATAGCTCAGGATATTTGTTTGGTAAACATATCAGGAACACAATGCATGAATCTTTACCTTTGGCCTTGTCGTTCTGTTGATGTTTGCGATGATTGAATGCTCATGCCCATGCCACTAGTCCAACTTTTTATGATGCAAGCATGTGTAGATGAACATCAGAAGGACTAAATAAGCATATGCATTGTATATTGTTCATAATTGTTCTGAATGTCACATACAGGCTCAAAGGAGATGGAATACGAAATAGGGTGTCAAGGGATACTCAGGAAACATGAAGACCCGACAGTCAAACTATATACCTCAGAATTTTTGACTGTAAAAATGCGTAACACGAAATAGGGCATGATGGGGGAGTACGACGACCAATCTGTATATCGCGGAACCCCCGAAGCTAGAGGTGCAATATTGAGCCCGCCAGCCCGGGAACCCGCGATCGAAAAAGTGGCTAAGTATGGAATGAGGAAGTCGTTGATCGGAGTCGTGATATAGAAGCATGAGTATAAATGTGAACTCATGAGTTTTCCAACCCGCACACCTAGACATTTTTGGAAAAACGACTAAGAAAAGCAGCCAGAAAGCGAAAGTAGAGGGGAAAAACAAAGGGGAATTCGGTTAAGTATAGAAGAGGGAAAAATAAAGGATAATAAAGAGTGGAAAAATAGAAATGGGGAGGGCAATATTTGGAAGCGGGAAGTCTCAACAAAGAGCCATTGTTGCCAAATCACCGTTTTATAGTCCAATATTATATGCACCTACTCGTTTTGTGTGTTTGATTTACTATCACAGTTGGTATACCTTTTCGAAGATTGTACTCCAGCCTCCTCTGCTGTGGCATATAATAATTCATCCTCTTGTCCAACTAATTTGTTTCTTTCAATTCAACAACACAGAAAATATAGTGGACATGAAGGTAAGTTAGTATGTAGATAGACATGTAAAAAAATAAATACAGTTCTATTTATTTCAATGTAGCAACACATAGAATACAATTCACATGAAGATAAGTTACTATGTAGGAAGATACATAATATCTACATACAATAAATTAGGTGCAAAGCAGTAGAACAAGTAGAACAAATATACATACAATAAATGAAATACTAAACAATGGAATATGAAATAAGAGTAGAAGTATGCACCTTTGTATCTCCTCTTCTACATTTGTGGTAAAGAGTCCCTCGTCTTCTCCAGTTATTATGTTTGTTTAAATGTAGCAATGCAGAAAATACAATGGACATGAAGGTAAGTTGGTATGCAGGAAGACGTGTAAAAAAATAAATACAATTCTATTTATTTCAATGTAGCAACACATAGAATACAATTGACATGAAGATAAGTTATTATGTAGGAAGATACACAGTATCTACATACAATAAATTAGGTTCAAAGCAGTAGAACACATATACAGACAATAAATGAAATATAGAACAATGGAATATGAAATAAGAGTAGAATCATGCACCTTTGTATCTCCTCTTCTACATTTGCGGTAAAGAGTCCTTCGTCTTCTCCAGTTATTCTATTTATTTCAATGTGGGAAGGCACAAAATACAATGAACATGAATGGAAGCTGGTATGCAAGGGAGAACAAGTAATATGTACATACAATAAATGAGAATCAAAGGAATAGAATAAAAGAGAGTTAGAAACATGAACCTTTGCTTTTCTTGATCCATGGTTGTAAATATATAGAATTTTTCCTGTCCAAAATATATTACAAGCCATAAAATATTAAGAAATCGCATGGTCGCAGCTGAATGATTTGGTTTTGTGCAACAAAGTATCCAGATATGCTTTAAGACATGGAAATATAATTTTGTAATATCTTTGATGTATATTTCATATTTCAAGTACAAGACAAATTGTATTGTGGTCAGACCAGTATGTGTATAAGATAAAGAGGCTGTGTTGTGATATGGGCACATTTCACCATATATGGTTAATAAGTGTGTTTTGCACATGTTTTATCTTAACCAAAAGAAAGCGGACATTGTAATTGCACATGTAGTTTTCCAGTTATTTGTTATGGCACTATTTTGTATCATGCCAACACTGAAGTATCCTAGAATGATAATGGTTTCATCCATATGTAAATGGTGTGATGCATTTGAGAACACATTCATTATGTTAGCAATGTTGCACGCGAAGTGGCATAGAAATTGAATATTACAATTTGCAATCCACATAATACTACTCTTGATAGCACCACCTCATCATCTTTTTCTTCTACAAGAACATTTTGCAAAGGCATGTAGGTATGGTTCAGAGTTAGGAGAAAAATTGGAGCAAAATTTAAGAGCAGGATGGAAAGATATGCCAATTTTGTGCAATTTTGTTGCAGCCTAAGCACGGTTGTACCATACCTAGCCCTTCTACACCTACATGCAGTTTTCTTCTACAAGAATATCCTACAAAGGAAACAAGCTTGACATCGTATTTTTCATGCGAAAGACACTGGTTAGATTCTTGTACGGGATAGGTAGGTACGAGATAGGCATTAGATTTCGACTTCCTCACACACGACAAAGGACCAGAATTTGCAATGCTAGAAAAAATGATAGCCGGAGTTGTGTACATGACATTGGCATGGACATGGTGCAAAGTATTGGGAAAAACCGGAGGAAAATTGAAGAGCAGGAGAAAAAGATATGCCAACCTCTATGGAAAGTATGTAGGACAAGAACGATGAATAAATACTTAAACATTCTTACTTGCAAAATGCAAACAACGAATAGTAAACAACGAACACGAATGAAAGTATGCTATTGAAACTTACTCGTTAATGATGAACGACAAAACCACAGGTCCACTTGCGGGTGCAGGACTTGAACACTGCAAAGTGCAAAAACAGCTCCAACTGTCGGCGCATGACCCCAACCTTGCAAAGCTGAAGCAAACAAAAGCAAGCAACAAACAACAAACCAGTAAACAAGCACCAACAGGCCAACTGCAGCTGTAGGAGCTCAAACTCGCAAACTTGAACCAAACAACAACCGACGAACCAGGGAATAGGCAACAACTAATGAACCAGTAAACAACATATGTATCTTCAATGATGACCAAATTGCATCCCAAGCATAGAAGAAATTTGAAACATGTGACGACCATGAGAGTGGAAATACTTAAACATTCTTACTTGCAAACTGCAAACAATAAACAACAAAGAACGAATATAAATGAAATTATGGTATCGAAACTTACTCGGCAACGATGAACGACAAAAGTGCAGGTTGAATTGTGGGTGCAGGACTTGAACCCGTTAAAGTAAAAAAAATAGCTCCAATTGTGGGTGCAGGACGCCAACCCTGCAAAGTTGAAGCAAACAAAAGCAAGCAACAAGCACAAACAGGTCCAACCGCAGGTGCAGGTCCTCAACCTTGCAAAGTTGAACCAAACAACGACAAACAACAACCGACGAACCAACGAACCAACGAACAAGAAGCAACCACCGAACCAATAAACAATATATGTATATTCAATGATGACTAAATTGCATTCCAAGCATAGAAGAAGTATGAAACATGTGATGGCTATGCAACTGACGATGGACAACAATATTGTCCAAATTCATTGCAACATTGTATGGAAAAGTTTGAGGAAAAATGTACCGTGAGAAGCCTATTTAGGTAAACATTTAAGGCTATCATGGCTGTTTAAGGGCCTCGCGCAAGTTGAATTCAGGGTGCGTGGACTTGAACCCGCTAAAGTAAAAAAATAGCTCCGAATTGTGCAGGACCCCAACCCCGCAAAGTTGAAGCAAACAAAAGCAAGCAACAAATAACAAAATAGTGAGCAAGCACCAACATGTTCAACTGCAGGCACAGGTCCTCAACCTGCAAAGTTGAACCAAACAATCCACAAACAACAACCGAATACCTAACCAACTTAACCACAACTTAAAAGAAGCAACCAATCAACCAATAAACAATATATGTATATTCAATGATGACTAAATTGCATTCCAAGCATAGAAGAAGTATGAAACATGTGATGGCTATGCAACTGACGATGGACAACAATATTGTCCAAAATAACTGCGACATTGTATGGAAAATTTCGAGAAAAAAAATGTACTCTAAGAAGCCTATCTAGGTAAACATCTAAGGTTGTCAGACCTGATAAGTAAACATTTAAGATTGTGAGCCTGTTAGGTAAACATTTAAATCTGTCAGGCCTGTTTAAGGGCCTCGCTATGTAAACATTTAAGCTCGCCGCATATTCAAGTAACTTAAAAAGAGTGTCAATGCTCTAAAACTTTCTCGTGCATGTAAACATTTCAATACAAATATAAATAATAAAACATTAAAAAGAGCGTCAATGCTCAAAACTTTCAATATGTAAACATTTCAATAAAAATTAAAAATTAAAAAAAGAGTTTCCAAAGCTCAAAACTTCGGATATCTAAAGATGCATAACATTGGGAACTAACGACTTCTCCAAATAAGACGATGACATATAAGGTTTTTTTATTATATAAAATAATGCTTTTACTTCTATATAGTTCGAACAATACTGCATTATGTGGAAATTTATAGTCAAAGAACATACTAATATAAAGTCAACGAATTATAATCCCTTCCACAAGGACTAATAAAACCTCAACTTAAACAAGGCAGCAAGGCTGCGTGTACTGCCTCAATCCTATCAGCCCTGGGTATTGGTCTGCTGATCGTTGTTAAAGCTCTGTTTTCGGTCCACTAATCCCCTTTGTTTGCTCGCTTCGGTCCGTTTGTACGATCTGACCACCATCCGATTGTTAGCGGAGCTGTCGTGTCGAAACGAAACCCTGGCAATTTGACTCCGCGGGCCTCACTTCGAGATGATTAAGGTCTGCATCAAAGATATAATCTGAGATTCTAAGATATATCTCGTGACGTTTTGTTCGGAGTTAACAACGTAAGTAATTAATGTCATCCAGTCCATCGACGACTCTCAATACAACGCACCCTTCCGAAAAGTCACTGATATGGCATCTGTATTAATACTGTCAGAAGCATTAACGCTAAAAACATGCACGAATTAATTTAACTGTGTTAGACCCCCAAATTGAATAAAAATGAATGTACAAAATATAAATTCAACCTACCCAATTTGTATGTCACTGAGTTAATTCTAACCTCGAAATAAGTGAAGGCTCCAATAACACTATAAAGTTATCAGCCAATGAAATGTAAGAAAATTCAGTTTTTTACATATTAAAAAATAAATTTTGAGTTTGTTATGTTACACACTAAGTTTTTTACAAAATTTTTAAAATCAACGAAATTAATAGAGTAGTCAAAGTGAACTCATCACTATGTATACACAGTACAATAACAAATGCATAATGTAATACTTTAGAAGATAAAGACCTATGATCAAAAGCATGTCTATTGCTATATAACCTGCTATATAACCTTCTACGACAAGTATAACAAGAAATTTTTATAAAACAATTTAATACTAAATCACATTATAATTTAAAAATATTTTTGTTATTTATTTATTAAGGTAATTATTAGAAAAAATTATAAAACAATTTAATATTAAATCACATTATAATTTAAAAAACATTTTTGTCATTTATTTATTAAGGTAATTATTCTTTTAAAAAATTCGATGAAGAAAATTTTATAAATCATTTTAACACTTTATTACATTATAATGCTAAATTTAAATTATTATTATTTGTGTAAAAAATTCCGCTTATTAAGTGAAGAGAAGACCAAGAGAAGGAAGGGGACATCCTTTGAGGTTGTGAAGGGCGCTTATATTGGGGACGCGTGGCACCAATACCGCCAGAAAGTCCACGTGACCGTCACCGTAGCTGTCGAACGAGTGTATAATAATAGTCTATTACTACTACTATCGATCGTTCCCAGTAACTTAGTCGGTCCGCTTAATATGTATGCATATTGATATTGCAATTACATTATCAGATTAACAGAGAGGGAGTGAGATAGTGTCAGGGTTTTAGAGGGGAGGGGGAGGTGGAGCGAAGAAGACAAGGGGTGATGAGTTCGAATCTTGGAATTCCACTAGAGAACAGCAGGGCAATGGAGGCACTGGAGAAACAGCATCCCTATCCCAATCCCCAGGAACACGAGCAGGAGCAGGCCGGCCAAAACAAACCGCAGTCGACGAAAGCTGCGGGTGTGAAATGGATCAAAGAATGGTGCGTTTCGAACTTTTCTGCTCTGCATTTTGTAATTATCTTCACCATTCTTCTTCTATTCAAAGAAACGAATTTTCGTTAATCAGGGCCCCAATAAACTTCGTAATGAGGCCATTTGCGAGAATAACATCAAAACCGCGGCCTTTGTCTGATTTCGATTTTTAATTTTTTCTTTTATATAATTTCAGTGTGTAAGTATTATCAGGTAATGCAGACCTTAATCCTTACACTCCCTTATGATATTGTTGAATTGTGCTCGTGGTTGGGATTCATCCACATCGATTATGTAGATTTCTGAACCGTTTTTTTTAATCCAAAAATGCTCCTATTGATCGAAATATGTACACGGCATTTTAAAGGCCACCACTAGCTAAAAGTACCTGGATCGTAGCTAGCTAGCAAGCTTTAGAACCATAAACAAAATTGCCATACAGGCTAAAATGTTGAGTACATCAAAATTAAATAAGCCTGCACAATTTGTCATGTCATTTCACGCAGCAGCAGGAATCATGTCCGCATTGGACAGAAGGTCATCTTTGTGTTTTCGGGGCGGCCTCATCCTTCCGCAGCCAGCTCAGGATCAGTAATAATGGACTCCAACCCATCCTTGCCCTTCTCCGGTTCAGGAGGCGAGAAAACTCGGAAATGGCCTGTGCCAGACGAGCGAACTTGTGATTTTGGGGGGCAGGCAGAGGGGGCCAGCTATGGCGCTGAATGGCTGACCTGTTTGGAACAAGGGAAAAAACTTAAAAGTTTTTCTTTTTTATTTGAAGATGTGCGAGCAGTGCCAGCTTTGCATTGGAAACCTACATTATCAGGATTCAGAACCATGGATTTGCAGAATACTGTAAGCTATCCACTTTGGAAGTTTCAATGATGTATATGGCTTCCAAATAACTTAAGGGATGGCCTGGGTAAATCGCCTTGTATCTAGATAATTTGTTTCCAAACTAGTATTATATTGATTTTTTCAAAGAATTGATAAAGCGTTTTAAATAACAACTGACACCTCACTGTAGAAAATGGAGAGCACTTACGGAGATTTACTTGCCCTAAACTTGGCCAGTCATATTATCCTCCAAACTAGGATTATATTGATTTTTTCAAAGAATTGATAAAGCGTTTTTAATAACAACAGACACTTCACTGTAGAAAATGGAGAGCACTTACAGAGATTTACTTGCCTTAAATTTGCCCAGTCATATTATCCTTCAAGATATGACATGAAACCTGAACACTGCACGCGATCATTAACATTGACACTACCTGCCTTCATCATCTTCTTCCACAGCTAGCTTGGTTAATTGCATATCATTCTTCATTCTGTCTTCTTTATGCTTGCGCTGCTGTACAGTGTAACCAGACTATTCTTGTCATGCTCAAGGTTTATGTGGATAGTTGGAGATCCGCAAAGAGAGTTTGTGTTGTCTGTCATAGCCTTGTCCCTCAAACAGGTTCTGCAGGACACTTGAAAGTTGAGACATGAATAGACTTCTTCTTTACATCATCCTCTCGATCTACGAAGTATTGACTGTCATTTTCAAACTATAGCAGCATCGCCTGTTTCAGTTCTTATGCAAGATTGTGGATGCTTGGCTTGAACTTACCTGTCTGTGCTCTCAAGTTCAAGGCCATACTCTCTGTAACCTCACCTTCTCTAACTTGATGTAAACAAGCTTGGATCCATTGTAGCCGTGGATCCTTGAGGTGAAAACCTTTTTGAGGGTGTAAAGACTTGAGGATTGCACCTCAAGGGATTTGATTCTTCTTGGCACTTGATAGTTCCATGGTGAAGATGGATCTAAGTTAGTTTATTAATATTTTTAAATTTTAACTTGATTTATATATATATTTTAATTTTATTATTATTTTGTGACACATGTTACACATCTACCTGGGGTGATGCATCTCCTCCCCTCTTTATAGTGTTCTTTCAACTTCTTTCTGTACTTTCATTCTCTCCCCTTAATTCTCCAAGTCTTGATAACCTGGGTCTCCCTTTGGACTTACTTTCCTTGTCTTAACATCTTGAAGTCCTGGCAACCAATCCTCTCCATATTCTTATATGTGCCAACAATCTGTCCCATATCTATTAACAAAATATGGTTCTCTCCTTTTGTTAAGATTTTTGTTAAGATTTTTGGTATTCAATAAATTTCATATACTTATGTTTGACACATTCATTGGCCAGCTCATCTGCTTTTTTGTTAAAGTTTCATCAGCAATTCAGCTCACTTATTCCAACTTATTAAAGTTAAACTTGCAAAGCAGATTCCAAGTCTCCAACAATTTTTTGATGTTTAGGTGATTGCTATGCCACTTCTTCATGTTGACTGCCAATTTGGAATCACCTACATCCTAACTTGATCCCCTAAGGAAGAGTTATGATACATCCTTAGGGTGGTATTTGTATTTCTTTTATGAAATCCTTACCGTGAAGAATTACTTTTCTTTGCACAATGCTTAAACTAAAGCATTTTGGAGTTATTTTTGCTCAATATGTTTCTGTTCCACGCCTTATTTGGTGCTGAGAAGGTGATACATTCAATTGATACATCCTTTATGCCTTTTGTCTTAGGGAATTCATGAATCTTCCATCTAAACTGTATTACCTTTCTTTCAAATCCCTAAGCTATGGAGGTTTCAAGACATACTTTTAGGATTTTCATTGATAATTTTTTCTTTGGGATTTTGGTTCCAACCCTATGATTTTCCTATTTAGGCGTTTTCCATTTTTTCAATTTGGCCTTAGGTCTACAAAGCTTACAATTGTTCATTAGGAGGGGGATCCACCTTTTTACTTGATTTTAGGCTCTTTTTAGGAAACATGAATGGACTTTTTTACCACCACAATGTAAAAATACTATGTTAGAACAAGTTGATCTCACATGTCACTATGGTCATTTATCAATCCAACTACAATAAGTCCCAGTAGTGGTACTAACCCAAGATTTTGCCATTTACATCTCTTACTTTTTGATATGTAGGAAGAGCATACCAATGAGTATGGCAATGAGAATGTTGATCCTTAGATGGAAAATGAGAATGCCCCCACTCCCCATGATGAGGATCCTGATATGGTTGAGATGTGGATGGCGATGAATTTGGTGTTGGCTCATCATAAGGTGTTGGATGTGGTTCCAACGAATCAATAGGTGAAGAATCATTAGTTGAGACAGATTTAAGCTTCGACATATCATAAGAAGATGAATCAACTTATGGTGCAAGATTTGGTTCCTGCAAAACAATGGTAGATGATGCACAATTGATGTAGGATTTATTTCCACCCAAATAATAGCCATACAGAGATTAGGGTGACCTACATCTAGTGAAGAAGTCTCAAAATATCCAAAGGTTTGTTCTCATTGGTATGCTTCTCAAAATCAGGAGGCTATGACCCGTGGGTAGCTAATTGTGCATGAAAAGATGCATGAAAGGAAGACTGAATATCCTTTTTCTAGGTGTCTAGCATGTCTTTACTCTCCTGTAAATCATTCAGGGGATTTCAAAAGTCACGAGCATGTGTTTTTTTGAGTTCATTAATACATTGCATCCATCTCTCGTCAAGGTCATCATACTATTCAAAAATAGAAGAAGCGAAAATTTGCAATTTGTTAATGTGATTCTCTAATGTACCTTTAGTACTTTACAAAACACTTGCTTGTATAATATGTCGATTGAAGTGTTGCAGATCTTTGATGGACTTGTCTTTTTCGTCAACAGAGGAAGGATGGACTTGTCCTTCTCATCAATAGAGGAAGGATGGACTTGCCTTTATCATTAAGATCATCCATGACAAAAAATTATAATTTACTTTGCAGTTGTTGGTATTATGGGAAAAAAAGGTGCAAAGTGTCTAAGCCAATCACAGAGAGTGTGAGGGCCCTGGTAGAAAAAGCAATGTGTTCTTTCTTCAATAACCTTAGGAAAAAATGATATAATAATTCTACCCTTCTTCACAACCACCCATAATTTACTAAGTAAAAGGAGCTTTTCACCTTTGTAAAAGATGTCAACTGCATAAGAGAGTCACTTTCATTTTGTCAAAAAAAAAAAACTCTCCAATCACCCTTTCCACTCAACCTTTTTCATCCAAATAAATTCTCTTTGAAAAAGGTAAGTATCCTTTTTAGTAAAGAAGAGGTAGAAACATGCAAGTAGAAAAAGGTAATGTCCTTTACAGTAAAAAAGAGGTAAAAACATGTAAGTTTCCTTTTCATAAAGCAATTGAAAAAGTAAGGCAATAAAATGTCCTTTTTTCCAGGGAAAACTTTGCAGGGAAACCCAAGGGATTCTTCCCCACTTTCGTGGATGGCATCCCTAATAAACTTGTCAGTGTAGACTAGTGCACCTAACCCAAGGGGATTCGAATCTGGGCATTTGCTGGCACAGAACTAGCCAAATGCCTAGCAACATTGGCAACAACATGTTGAGATAACCCCTTGGGCTAGGCAATAAAATACATGTCTTTTCATATACAAAATTCATAGAGTATGATGGAAAAGGGGATTTTGAACTTGGATCTGCTCACAATTAGGTAAAGCCTTTCACTAACTATCCTTACAAAAGAAGTTGCAAATAGATGCAAACAAATAACTTTTCATTATGATCTCAAGACAAATAAAAAATTAACTATGAAGCAATGTTGCATGGGGACTCATCCCCACCCTTGAAACCCATGTTTTGGCTGTTTTGGAGACTTTGGATCTTCAGAAACATTTTCAAATGCTTGGGTAGTCCATCGGGGGCTTGGGGACTTTTAGGGGATTGTTTCCATATTTTGGGTGAAATTTAGGGGGATTTTTAGGGGATTGTTCTCACATTCAGTGTGAAATTTAGGGTACTTTTAGGGGACTGTTCCCACGTTCCTTGATTTTTTTGGGACCCCTAGATGTCTGTCATGTTGTAACTTTTTGGTTGGGTTAAAAAATGGTTGAGAAGTTTGTATGGTTGAGTGGATGGAACCTCTTTAAACGACACTGCTCAAGGTTAGTTGCAACCATGTAACTATTTGTGCACTATAACAATGGTACTACTTTGACATTGGGTTAGAGAATTCATATCAATATCCCACGAGGTTCTCTTAATCCTAAAGACGTGTGTACAATTTGCTTGAATTTTTTAGGTTGCTGGATATACCAACTAGCATTTACTTTGAAGTTTGAATGATTCGATGGGGAGGAGTTCAACATGTGTATAGGGCTAGGTGTGATAGATGGACCATAACCAAGAGTTTAAATGTGAATCATGTAGATAAGCTTGTGGTGGTTTTTGATGGACTTAGAATGGAATGTTCAATTAGTGTTCTAGCTTATTACACTTGCAAATCTCAACCTTGATTTGACTCTAACCTCAAAGTGTAACCCTTTGAGACTTGTCACTGGCTAAGTGACATGACACGAGGACATATGACATGAAGGACTTGTGGATATGGGTATTCGACAAGGGACACGTCGATGTCAGAAACATGACACATACATGTTACATATATTAAAACAATTACAAATACAAAAATGAAATATAGACAAAGATCCAAATTAGAAACTAGAACATTTACAAAATATTGCTACAACGAGTCACTACATCAATGCTGATCAAACACACAAGAAATTAGAATATTCAATACACATGTCATAACATAGAAGTTAGAACCATAAACCATAATATTTTTATTAAGTCATTTGATGTCATTAAAATCAAAATGTATTACATAGATACTGAGTCACTGATACTCTAGGTGGGAATGCTAATCCTAAATACAAAATAGGGTAGATACTAGAATTGTAGATGGAAGAATCTCATAGCTCATCCTGTCAATGGTCCTCCTCCATGTCAAAATCATCAAAATCACAATCATTTCCACTGCTCTCTCCTCCATCCTCTTCCTCCTTGTCCTCCTCCATATCCAATCCAAGATCTGCATCTACTGGTGTGGAGGATGACCCCTCAAGAGGATCGACATCATCAAAAGTGATCGGCTCTAGCACTGTTTCATTAAGATCCAAGTTGGCTAATGCCATCTCAACATTGTTGTCCAAGCCCATATCATTAGGAAACACATCCCACATTTTTGTCTTCATCAAGAAAAATCGCTTTTTAAGAGTCCCCATGGGTCTTTTTCATGCTTGGTGTTAGACATATCTAGGGCATGTGTCGGACACATGTTTGACACGCGACATATGGACACGAGCCCCCTAAGGGACGTGTGTTTTAGGACACGTGCCAAACATATGTCGGACACTTGTTCGACATGCGGGATACAGACATTGGCTCCCTAAGGGATGTGTCCTATTACTTAGGTCGCTTGTGATTGTATAAGTGTAGGTTGCAATTTATTTCATTGCAATTTTTTGTTTTTTTGTTACATATATATACATATTTTCTCTTTCTCCCACCTGTTGTCCCTTGAAAAATTTGGGGGTGTGCTTTAGTTGTTTTGGAAACTCGTTCCCCTGTAACCCCATTCTGGAAACTCATGCAACATAACTACAAAGTCTTACTTGTAGGTTTTATTTGCATGCATAGGTAGAGGGCTCGTGAGTGGGAGTCGAGCCTAGTGGGCGACTTAGAGCGTAGAATGTTGAAGTGTTCCAATACTTGGAATGGAAGGACTTCAACAATAAGCAACAATAAAAGAGAGAGAGTCTTGCTCTCCTAGGGTTTTGCAATTCCTATAAGATGGAGGAAGACATCTCTATGAAAATGTACTCCTAAGAGAATAACAATATTGTATTAATTGATACTCGAATTGGATTGATTACAAGTGAAGGGGGAGACCCCTTTTAATAGAACTCTCATACAAACACCTCTCCACTAACACAATGGTGAGTCATTAATGCATTTAACTATCCTCTCTGCTAACATAGTGATGACTCATGAATATGAGTAACTAACAACTCTTAATTGCTTAGTGATGGGGCATTATTGAGCTTACAAACAAAATAACTCGTGTACAAAATTTATGTATAGGAACACAACATGCCCCTCCCCCTTAAATAAACTTTGACCCCAAATCTATCTCTAATCCTATTAACTAATCATTTATTCATTGCTTACATAAAAATAGGTCGATTATGCAAAAATGGTCTTTATTAACATATTGGGTCGTCACTAGCCCATGTAACTCAACAACTACCAAATCTAATAAGTGCATGCATTACATCCACAAGTCTTCTTGTCATTTGTTGTGTTAGGGACACAACATGCCCTTTCTTCCATAAATGCCTTAATCTTAGAGCGTAAGGAAGAAGTAGATAAAAATTAAAACTGCGACTGGGACCTAAAGTCATTCACCTATAGCTGCATTGATAAGATAGATAAGATAAATGTATTAATGTCCAACAGATGACCACTGCAGTAGGTCAATGGGACTATTAGGTACAAGGATGTCTATACAAAGCGGGAGCGCTAAAGTGACTCGTATATAAAACAAGAAGCAAGAAGTAAAATATAGTAGAAGTCTAATCTAAAACCTATAGAGTCAACTCCAAAGATGGAGATGTGATTCGGGAGAGAAATTTGCCAGGTGAGTAGAGTTGGAACTGATGGAGCCAATGGTACAAGGCTACTCTGGTCCATTGGAACCATCTCTCTTAACATCCAAGGCCGAATGGAGAAAACTCATAATAGATGTCTGTCCGAAAGAAGAATGGGAAGAGGAGATGGAATGAGTGTTGTGCTGCTGT
>SNQJ01S0031502.1:27433-40156 GCA_010110895.2 Picea sitchensis | reverse complement strand
GAGTGTCCATGAGTGACATCTTGGATGATATGTCCTGAAAATGATTCCTGAAACATTGGCTGTCAAGAAGGGCCAAGGGTCCGTAGCCCTTGTTGACTCGAGGCTGAAGTGCATGTCGCAAACTATAGCGAGGTCTTTTGAACACTACCCCCAAACAAGTATACGAGTTGGTGATCTCAATCTCCTCTCCTCTGAAAAAGAAATGGTAATAAAAAAAGAGCTTCTTTGACTCCTTGAAGATCATGACATTGGTTTTACCCAGGTTGATCGTCAATTGATGAAGGTCACAAAAGAGGGTCAAGGCATCTAGTTGTCTCTACAACCTTTAGGGGGTTGAAGCCAAAAGGATCTCATCACCCAAAAAAAGCAGGATGAAGATTAGGACCTAATGGAGAAGGTACCCATATCTGTCCTAGATGTGCTCATGCAAAAAGGACTCCAACTCGTCAATATAGATCCCAAACAATGTGGGGGACAGAGGGCAACCCTATTTGACTCCAATGGTACTCCTGATAAAATTTGATATCCCATGTGCTGTGCATAGACCTCCAAGGACTGACTTATATAGGTGCATGATGGTAGTCAGTAAGGTCTCTGATATTCCAATGTCTTAGAGTCTCTGCAATAAAGCCTCTAGGGGGATGGAGTCAAAATATTTCTGAAAGTCCACAAAACAACAATAAATGCTCGAAGAGCGATGCCGTGCCTCCTTAATGATGGTCTAAAGTGCGAGGATGTGATCAATAGGTTGGTGTTCAGGTCGAAATCCAGCCTATCCCCTAGCTCTAAGTTGCCTCCTCTCAAGCTTCCCAGAGAGCTTTGGATGGAGGATTGTGGCATAGAATTTGGAAGAGTGTAGCCTACCATGATAATCTTGTAGTTGTTGGGGTTCGTACTAGAGCCCGATTTGTGGATCGGTTGAATAATGTGATGTGACCAAGATTGTGGAACACCCGTGCAGGCCACATGGTTGAACAAGTCAGCTAGGTGGTTATCCATAGCATGTAGACCCTGCTTGAAGGGTTCTTCCTGGAACCCTTCCTCATCTGCTGCTTTGCTTGCGTTCACCATCCAAACGACCTCTCGGATATCTCGATATGAGAATAAGTGGCAAGAAGGGGGGGAGAGGTAACTTGAATTAGGGGCTGCCCAAGGACATTGTAAAGGGAGGAGGTATGGGTAAACATGGATTTTGGATCAGGAGGAAGAGGAGAGTGGCAAGGAAAGAAGGTGCGCCAAATTTTTTTAGGGGAACGGATAAGGGAAGCACACACCACTGATTTGACACCTTTACACTCACTCCCTTGTTAGGCCTGGTGTCCTTAAGCCATGGTAGAGATCAACATTGGTAATGATTGATAATTGCTCAGTGGGATCCTAGGACTTGTTTGTGTCATTACTGTATTGATCTTCTTGGTGCTCTTCTACTACACATGAAGGTATTGTAGCTACTTTGGCATTTGCAAGTTCAGTGAGGAGAGGCTTCTCTTGGATAATATGTACTTAATCAGGTTCAATGATTACATCCTCATGGTAATTCCCTTCACAAGGAGATTTATCACCATGCACAATATGAGATTAATCAACGAGAGGGAAAGAGTCTTTACAGAGAAGTTGGGAGATGTTTCTGACCTCTTCTAAACCCTCTTCACATGGAGATTGATTATAGATAGGAGATTCAATGGTTGCAATTACATCCTCTTCATGTTCCTCACATTTAGTTCCTGCTCCTTTTGTATCAATGATAGTTGCAAGCATTGGTGCCATAGTTGTCAAGCTATGTTGCATGATACATGTACTAGTTTTGGAAATGGGAACCGGTGGAAATGTGACCCCCCCTCAAATGGGTACGTCGGGGGAAACATGGTGTGTGTATGTGTGTATGTATGTATGTATTTAAATAACATATTATCTTGCAAGAAAATAAGAAATGAATAGAGGTTAATTAGTAGGTAGGTTTAGATTCTAGAAATGAATAGAGGTTAATTAGTAGGTAGGTTTAGATTCTAGAAATGAATAGAGGTTAATTTGTTTTCATTTTCCATAGATGAGGGCTTTGTAGACTTCCTATGAGTCTGACACCCCTCATGGGTGCTTGGGCATTTCTAAGAAGTTTTTGAGGCATTTTCGTGTTTCTGCGAGTTTCTGGCATTGGTACGTGGGAAGTTTAGGAGTTTCGTGCAACAATGTTGTCAAGCAATGTGGGGAGACTCTTTTTGCAACTTTTGTAGAAGATGTGTCTCCTTTTGGTACCCACTTCTTTTCATAAAATCCCCTTTCCATGACAAGCCATAGGAGTTGGTATCTTGTCTTCTCTTGCTCATTGAACTTTTGCTGCAACAATTTCAGCTCTTTGGCCATACTGGGTCCAAATTGAAATGGTCATAATTTTTTAATTACAAATTGAAGTCAAGCACATGATATATGTTTTGAAGCTAAGAATATTTATTTTTCAATGGAAAAGTCAAACATGAGAAGTTCTTTGGATAATTGGCTGGAAAACCTGACAATAGAGCCACCGCTGTAAAAGAAATACCCTTAAGAAACTGACTTTCAATCTGCAATATCTTGGTCATATGACCTCTGATTTGCGTGATATTTTCTTTGAAACTGCATATTTTTTTGAGAGGAATTCAGATCTGCAATAAATTTCTGAAGATCCCACTCCGAAAGTTTCAGAAAGCGATCTGAGCATCGCGGCCCTTTTTTTGTTTTTATTTTCAACAATACAATAGAAGCGAGAATTGACCTGCTCTTCTACSAACTTGAATTGTTCCAGTACCTAGAATGGAACCACTCCAACAATAAGCAACAATAAATTGGAATAAACAACAATGAAAGAGATAAGGGATTGGGGGCACTATACACTTAAGGTTGGAATGCACCCACAATTCCTAGAAGATGGAGGAAGACATCTCCATGAAAATGTACTCCTCAGAGATTAACAATACTATATTGATTGATCGTATAATTAGATTGATTACAAGTGAGGGGGTTGACCTCTTCTAAACAACTCTCATACTAACATCTTTCCTCTAACATAGGGTGAGTCATTAATGCATGCAACTAACACTTCTCCACTAACATAATGATCACTCATTAATATGGGAATCTAACAACTCTCAATTACTTAATGATGGGGCATTGATGAACTTACAAACAAAATAGGTAATGTACAAAATATGTCGTGTATAGGTACACAACAAAGGTCCACACTCTCTTTGGTGAAAGACAACAACCCCAAAATGCATACATGGACTTGGGCTCGAATTAGGAGAGTTGTGTTCCAAAAAATATGCAGCAAGACGGATACGTTTGCTATATGATACAAGCCATGATAGATTTATTGTATGAGGAAGGCCACATCTGTTAGTGGCTGAGTTGAATAGCATGCAACATGAGAGCTGGTTGTAACAAAGTTCATGAGCAAACACTGAAACACGACAGCTTGAAACTACAAAAACACATTGAATTCACCGTGAGGCTATTTGGTTCGCTTTTCTATTCAAGCAACAATGTTTTCGTTGATTCCTTCAAATTTCCTCTATTTTTAGACAAAAAAGGAGAGGCCTTTATGCGTGGCATTTTCATGCAATAAAATCACATTGGAATTCTCTTTTAACAGATCATATTGTTTTCATACTAATTTCCATAGCTTCTTGTTGATTGACTAAACAAAAGATGCATTTGTCTAGAGGTTTGAAACACGTGGTGTGGGTTGTGTTGAGATGATGGATACGCACAATAGATTTTATAGCCTTGACCTTTCTTTCTCCATTGATCAGAGCAAAAAAATAATTTTTGAACAAAAGGCAAGGTTTGTAACATGGAGCTAGAATCAATGTGGGAGGGCCACTGTTGTTTGAAAAAATAATCAACACCCATGAAAAAAATTGTGTAGGAGGGTGTAATGTCCCTTTCCGAATAAGAGCTCCATAGAGGAGGGCCTAGTAGTCTAAACAACCCCATTAGACTATAGCTAGGGCCATACAGGGGTAAACAAGGTTACGATAGGTCACTTTAGCCGAGGGTGTTATAATTCGAAAGTGACATTAATCTAAAAGTGACTAAAAGCGCTTTTAAGCCAATTTGAGCTAAAAATAGAGCAGGCGCCTAAGTGAGTGAGCTAAAAATAGGTCAACAACGAATTAGGGTTTCGGGTAGCTATAAGAAAAGGTAAAGTGACCTAATGGAGCATCATGAAGAATTAGACTTGACAGTTGAGGAGAGAGGCACATCTCAGGTTCAGGCGAACCCAGAGCTTTGTGGATTCGAGGAGGAAGACACCCAGAGGTTGATTTCGGTGTTGAGAGACACACCCTAGTCACTAGGAAGATCATCCAGATCTTCCATTGTACTTCAGCAACAATTATTCAGTTGCAACAGTGAGGGTGCACTTATCCAGGTAGAGGGCACAATTGCTGAGCATCAGAGAGGTTCGATTCGTCCCAGTCAAGGAGAATCCAGAGATTCCCTTCCGACCCACTTGAGAGGAAGGCAGGGCACATCCATTGCCTGGTTTCTCGTCAGATTCTGACGGTGAAATCATCCAGAGCGCATCATTTACCCAGTGAGGGTGCAGCTTGAGAGGAGGCACATTTAGGGTTCTACAGGCTTCATCGGGCCAGATTTGGGGAAACCCTTCCGATCCATTACAGGGTGATCTAGGGCGCACATTTAGAGACCATTATCAACAGATTTCGACGGAGGAATCTCTAGGGTGCATTTGCAACAACAGTTGGGGCACATTTCCCCCAGGGGGATCCATCCGGGGTCCAGATAGATCAGTAGAGGGCCGATAGTCAGGCCGTCAGTCACCAGGACTGTGTGAGAGGGCATGGCGCATTGTTTGAGACAGTTTATAGCTAGATCTGAGGTGTGTAGCCACCAGGGCGCACAATCCAGTCCCGCAATAGTTGCCATGTGAGTTGCCGTAACATGCAACACATCATCCAACTCATACCCCTATCCAGCACCAGTCTTCTATTATCCGGGTATCATCTTTCTAGTTTATTTCTTTATTGTATTCCGACTAAGATCCACTTAGATTTGATCTAGCCGAGTGATTCTCTATTTTCAGCCGCATACGACATTGTAACCAGCAGAAATCTCATAATATATGATTTACAGTCTTTTGTGTCATTCTCTATCTCTATGCTTATTCATATGCTGTAAACAACTTATTTATTTACACACACATGCAAAAACACCAAGCATGTTAGAGCCAACAAATTAAAGGCATCCAAAAACCCCCAGTGTATAAGATTAGACAGTAGACACAACAGAGTAACAACTTTTCCTAGACTAGTCGGATCTGGGATATTACAGTGGTATCAGAGCTTTAGTCCTGCCAGCCTGTGACTAAAGACGATGAGTTCAGCAGGTGACCTAGAGGGCTGTGAGCACGTAGGTGACGAATACGTCACTTACAACAGACGCAGGGAGAGGAGACCTAGACCAGATTTTCCTCCCTTTCCTTCTAGTTCAGAGGAAGAGGAAGAGGTGCGTAGGGAAGCAGAGAGGAGGGCAAATCATGAGGTAGAGCGTGAGGCAAAGAGGATGATGGGAGGCACGTATGAGAGGCTAGAGTGCAGTGGCAAGGCACCCATGGACCCAGATGCAACTTTCAAGTAGGTTATCAACAATCTGGTGGTTAGTCAGTAGGCCATGACTCAGTCCTTGGCACATATGGCTGATAGATTGGCTATAGTGAGCACACCGGGCACACAAGTCCCACATGCAGCGTAGGGGAACTCAGGGGCAAGCAGTAGACCCCAGTCACCTACTCGCACATACACTTCTTCGAGTAGGATTCCCAAGCCATTGTTCCCCAACTTCCAGAGGGCACCCCCAACAGCAACACAACAACCGATAGCACATAGGCAGAGGATATTGCAGAGTACAGGAGGGAGTACGCAACATTGGGCCATGACTTCCATCAGGACATGACCCTGGTTGAGTACTGTGGGCTTAGACCCAGGAACCGCCCCAGAGAGCCTCAGAGAGGAGGACAACAACAACAACAGGGGCATAACATGGATTTCATCCAGAAAGTTGGTAAACTTACCATACCTTCTTTTCACGGATTGTCCAAATGCACTGCCAGAGCTTGGGTTCAAAAGCTAGACACGTAATACAATCTCAACCAGATGACCGAGACAAAGGCTATCAATTTTGCTACCCTACATTTGGAGGGTGAGGCACACGAGTGGTGGCATCATGGACTGGTGACACTGGGTCACAGTCACATCACTTCGTACAGGGAGTTCACAGAGAGGATCATGGACATGTTCGACAGGAGGGATCTAGAGATCCACTTCAGGGACATGGCTCAGCTGAGACAGACAGGCACCCCAGAGGCATTCATCACAAAGTTTCAACGGGTAGCAGTGGCAGTGACAGATATCTCAAAGTCCAGGTTGATTATGTTGTTTAGAGAGGGGCTCACATAACCCTTGAGAGGATGGGTGAAGGCATACATGCCTTACACCTTGCAGGATGCCATCCTACGGACTCGAGATCTAGCAGACTCAACGTCGAAGACTAAACCTTTTTCCAAACCCTTTGTACCACAGAGGGATCGAGACAGGAAGCCATTCTAGAGAGCGTGGAAGGGCAAGGAGAAGTTGGATGAGACGAGGCGAGAGCTTATGAGGAAGAAGCTCTGCTTCACCTGCAAGGACCCTTGGGTCCCAAGCCACAGGTGCATGGGCAAGGGAGAGATCCATTATATTGAGGTGGCAACAGACAGTGTGGATAATGAAGAGGAGGAACAAGATAGTGGATCTAGTGGCTTAGAGGAGGAGCAACCCCCCCGAAGACCATCGACACCGGCAGGGACCCAACCACCGGTAGTGCCACAACCTCGTGAGAAGGCTAACAGACGGACACCAGCAAAGGGAGGAGTCATAGCGACCCTTTGTGGTATTCCCAGGTATGATACCCTCCGGATCAGAGGGATTATTCAGAGACATCGGACAATCGCCCTGATAGATGGTTGGGCCACCCACAACTTCATTGATGCTTCATTGGTGTTGAGGCGAGCACTTCAGACATAGGAGTTTGAGGGGTTTGATGTTGCAGTAACAGATGGCCACATAGTGGAGTGTTTAGATAGAGTTCCGGACTTGGAGATAAAGTTAGGTAACTACATCGTGAGAGACACATTTTATGTAGTTAACCTATCTGACACAGATGTGGTGTTGGGAACCCAATGGTTGATCACCTTGGGCAAGATCACCACCAACTACCAAACCCTGGAGATGGGGGTTCAGAGATAGTGAGGGGAAGAGGATTGTGCTGAGGGGCATGTCGACAGGGGCACCCAGGACAGTTTCGACCAAGAGGATGGAGAGGATCTTCAGGCATGTGGAGGTAGTGTATGCTGCAGAGTGTTTGAACACTAGACAAAGGGATTCAGATGGTCGACAATAGTATTAGACAAAGATCAGGTCCTTGTTGGGGCGACATCAACAGGTTTTTGGTTTGATTTACTAGGGAGACCACCCGATAGGGGGTTTGAGCACACAATTGAGTTGGAGGAGGGGGCTAAGCCCATGATCACAACACCCTATCGTCATTCCCGGAGGTTCAAGGATGAGATGGAGAAAGCAATTAAGGAATTGCTAGCGATGGGACACATCAGACCTAACAACAAACCATTCACTTCTTCAGTTGTCTTAGTTCTGAAGAAGGATGGTACCATGAGGCTGTGTATAGACTATCGAGCTTTGAACAAGAAAACCATCAAGAACCGATATCCTATCCCTTGCATCGATGAGTTGATGGATGAACTGCATGGGGTAGTTTTCTTCTCGAAGATTGATCTACGCTCTGGATATCATCAGATCAACATCTGAGAGCAGGACATAGCGAAGACGACATTTTGATGCCACTGCGGTCATTTTGAGTCCCTGCTTATGCCATTTGGGCTAACCAATGCACCGGCTACATTTTAGTCTTGCATGAACCACATATTCATGGATCAGTTGAGGAAATCAGTCTTGGTATTCTTCGACGACATATTGGTTTATAGCAAGACATGTAGGGACAACTGAGGCACTTGGATGACATACTCAACATCATGGAGACACAATCACTATACGTCAAAGAGTCCAAGTGTGAATTCAGCATGACAGAGCTACTTTACTTGGGCCACATTATCAGTGCACAGGGGGTATAGGTGCACCAGGAAAAGATCAAGGCCATTCTGGATTGGCCAACGCCAAGGAATGTGACAGAGTTGAGGAGCTTCTTTGGGCTATGCAACTATTACTGACGGTTTGTCAGGGGTTTTTCTTAGTTGGGCGCTCCAATTACAAATCTCACCAGATAGGGGCCTTCATCTAGACCGATGAGTCACAAAAAACCTTCGATCACATGAAGGAAGTCATGGGCACATGCCCAGTATTGGCATTACCAGACTTCACACTGCCGTTTGTATTAGAGTGTGATGCATCCGACGAGGGCATCGGGGCAGTTTTGATGGAAGGAGGACATCCCATTGTGTTCGAGAGCAGGAAGCTCAATCAGTCCGAGAGGCTGTACTCCATTTATGACAAGGAAATGTTGACGATCATGAATGCCTTGACCAAGTTCAGACAATATTTGGTGGGTAGGAAGTTCGTAGTCAATATAGATCATAACAACTTAGTATTTCCTTGAGCAGAAGGATCTCAGTGAGCGTCAACAGAAATGAGTGACAAAGGTGCAAGCTTTTGACTTTGACATAGAGTATGTCAAGGGAAAGAAGAACATTGTGGTAGACACACTATCTAGGAGACCAACAACATGTTCTTTGATGGAGGTTTCCGAGGATTGGAAATCTCACTTGTGGAATATTCCAAGAACAAGTTCGCTTGTGAGGTTCTGGATGGGCAGATTCAGGATGATAGGTACAGGGTCATTGACGACGTCATATTCTACAAGGACAGAATCTACCTAGTTCCAGGTTCAGGGCTCAAGAAGAAGATCTTAGCAGCAGTCCATGATTCACCACTGGCTGGCGATCAATGGTTTTTCAAAACCTACAGATAGATCAGAGAGAGGTTCTCTTGGAAGGGCCTCAAGCAGGATGTTATGAGGTACATCAGTGAGTGTGTGACTTGTCAGTAGAACAAGTCAGAGCATACACTTCCAGCAGGACTACTTCAGTCGCTTCCCATTCCGGAGCAGAAATGGGAGAGCATATCGATGGACTTCATCACAGGCCTACGCAAGGTTCAGGGTAAGGATTGCCTCTATGTGGTGGTCGATAGATCGACCAAGTTTTCACACTTCTACGCCATACCGACAGATTATGGTGCAGTTTAGGTGTCCGAGTTGTTCTTTAGAGAGGTCTTCAGACTCCATGGGTTGCTAAGGAACATCGTCAGTGACAGGGACAGTCGATTTATTGGTACGTTCTGGAGGGAGTTGTTCGAATTGGTGGGGATAGAGTTGACACCCAACACCAACTATCACCCTTAGACAGATGGGCATACAAAGATAGTCGACAAGTGGGTTGAGGGGTACTTGAGAAACTATGTGAGTTGACAACAAAGAACATGGGTTAGGTGGCTACATCTAGGAGAGCATTACTACAACACCACCTTCGACATGTCCATTGGCATGACACCCTTCCGAGCATTGTACGATTATGATGCTCCCACTTTGATAGACTTGGTTTTCGGGGAGAGTAGGGCTCCCAAAGCCAAGGAATGGATCATCTATAGTCAAGAGATCTCAAATTACTGAAAGAGAACCTACAGACAACTCAGAATCGACAGAAGATGAGTGCAGACAGGCACAAGATAGAGCGTAGCTTCGAGGTGGGGGACTTGGTATTCCTAAGACTCCAACCCTACAGACAGTCATCTCCGAAGAAGAGTGGGACCGAGAAGCTCAAGCCTAGATTCTATGGATCTTATAGGATCATGCGCAGGGTAGGCGAGGTTGCCTATGAGCTAGAGCTTCCAGAAGGGAGCCAGATTCATAATGTGTTCCACGTTTCTTGCCTCAAGAAGGCCGTGGGACAATTCGTTAGCGCTTCAGAGGAGCTTCCCCGATTGGATGAGGAGGGACAATTGGAGTTGGTTCCGGAGGAGGTACTGGAGTTCCAAGAGCGAAAATTGAGGAGCAGGGTCATCAGGGAGTGTCTGATTAGATGGAGAGGGCTTCCAGTAGAGGATGCTACTTGGGAGAGTGAGCAGGTGTTACAACACCCTGGGTTGGTATTGCTTGAGGACAAGCAATCTCGAGAAGGGAGGACTGTAATGTCCCTTTCCGAATAGGAGCTCCAGAGAGGAGGGCTTAGTAGTCTAAACAACCTTGTTAGACTATAGCCAGGGCCCCATCTCTGAAGAAGAGTGTGGTCGAGAAGCTCAAGCCTAGATTCTATGAACCTTATAGGATCATGCGTAGGGTAGGTGAGGTTGCCTATGAGCTAGAGCTTCCAAAAGGGAGCTAGATTCATAATGTGTTCCACGTTTCTTGCCTCAAGAAGGCTGTGGGACAATTCATCAACACTTCAGAGGAGCTTCCCCCATTGGATGAGGAGGGATAGTTGGAGTTGGTTACAGAGGAGGTACTAGAGTTCCGAGAGCGGAAACTAAGGAGTAGGGTCATTGAGGAGTGTCTGATCAGATGGAGAGGGCTTCCTGTAGAGGATGCTACTTGGGAGAGTGAACAGGTGTTACAACACCCTGGATTGGTATTGCTTGAGGATAAGCAATCTCGGGAAGGGAGGACTGTAATGTCCCTTTCCGAATAGGAGCTCCCGAGAGGAGGGCTTAGTAGTTTAAACAACCCCGTTAGACTATATCCAGGGCCGTACAGGGGTAAACAGGGTTACTATAGGTCACTTCAGTCGAGGGTGTTATAATTCGAAAGTGACATTAAGCTAAAAGTGACTAAAAGTGCTTTTAAGCCAATTTGAGCTAAAAATAGAGCAGGCACCTAAGTGAGGGAGCTAAAAATAGGTCAACAACGGATTAGGGTTTCGTGCAGCTATAAGAAAAGGTAAAGCGACCTAATTGAGCATCATGAAGAATTAGACTTGACAGTTGAGGAGAGAGGTGTATCTCAGGTTCAGGCAAACCCAGAGCTTTGTGGATTCGAGGAGGAAGACACCCAGAGGCTGATTTCAGTGTTGAGAGACACACCTTAGTCACCGGGAAGATCATCCAGATATTCCATCGTACTTCAGTAGCAGTTATTTAGTTGCAGCAGTGAGGGTGCACTTATCCAGGTAGAGGGTGCAACTGTTGAGCATTAGAGAGGTTTGACTTGTCCCAGTCAGGGAGAATCTAGAGATTCTCTTCCGACCCAATTGAGAGGAAGGCAGGGTGCATCCATTGCCTGGTTTCTCGTCAGATTCTGACAATGAAATCATCCAGAGCGCATCTTTTACCCAGTGAGGGCGTAGCTTGAGAGGAGGCACATTCAAGGTTCTACAGGCTTCATCAGGCTAGATCTGGGGAAACCCTTCCGACCCAGTACAAGGTGACCCAGGGCGCACATTTTGAGACCATTATTAGCAAATTTCGATGGAGGATTCTCTAGGGTGCATTTACAGTAGCAGTGGGGGCGCATTTCCCCCAAGGGGATCCATTCGGGGTCCAGACAGATCAACAGAGGGTTGATAGTCAGGCCGTTAGTCTCTGGGACTATGTGAGAGGGCATGGCACATTGTTTGAGACAGTTTCCAATCAGATCTGAGGTGTGTAGCCACCAGGGCGCACAATCCAGTCCCTCATCAGTTGCCGTAGCGTGCAACAAATCATCCAGCTCATACCCCTATCCAACATCAGTATTCTATTATCCGGGTATCATCTTTCTAGTTTATTTCTTTATTGTATTCCGGCTAATATCCACTTAGATCTGATCTAGTCGAGTGATTCTCTATTTTCAGCCGCATACAACATTGTAACCAGCAGAAAACTCATAATATATGATTTACAATCTTTTGTGTCATTCTCTATCTGTATGCTTATTCATATGCTGTAAACAACTTATTTATCTACACACACATGCAAAAACACCAAGCATGTTAGAACCAACAACTTAGAGGCATCCAGAAACCCTCTGTGTATCAGATCAAACAGTAGACACAACAGAGTAGCAACTTTTCCTAGACTAGCTGGATCTGGGATATTACAGAGGGTGGATTGTGTAAATGCAACAACCGCAGGTTCATTGCAAGTAAAGTTCTTTCTTACAATTTGGGTTTTCACATCCTCAATCTTGGGGGGCATTTTGTAGCATCACCTCACCAACAACTACCTTAAATAGAATTGAGAGCTGTGAATACAAACTCAAATTCATTTATTTTCAAAAGATCCTTTTGCCGAGCAAAATTTTTCATGGGTCAACACTATGCGTCTCAAGTCAATAAACCCGACATGCACAATTGATATCTTCAAATATGTTCAATGTTTGCAATCTTTATGGAAACACTATTGGAATGCAAGCCATCAACCCAATGACAAAAGCTCTGATACCATGTCATAATGGTAGGGTAATTAATGCATGATTAATAGTATAAAACCCAAGCACCTAATAGTCACACATGATAAGGTAACTTGATACACAAGATATGTGCAAGTACAATAAGTATCCCTTCGGATAATCTCTCTCTCTCTCTCTCTCTCTCTCTCTCTATATATATATATATATATATATATACTTGGTCACATTGATGTGGACCCTAACACCCACCAAGTTTGGTCATAGGCCGACTATACA
>SNQJ01S0031502.1:8629-23023 GCA_010110895.2 Picea sitchensis | reverse complement strand
ACATGCTAGAGCACCTAAAATTCGAAGTGCAACCGTAACAAATCAGCAAGAAGTTCTTGGATTGTTGGCTGTCCTAAAACAGCAACAAACACTTTACATAACAGTTGAAACTTAGAGCCTAACTGTGGTCAAAGACAGACCCAATAGGCATGCTTGATAGGACTTGGAATATTCTTCAACCATAAGGGGACTCATTGACGGGTTATAACACAAGCCAAGTTTATCCAGCATAATTCGAATATCTCCCCTTAATACTGACTTGGGGATACAAATAAGGAAAGCTGGCATAAAGGACAACCTTGAGACCACATGCAGTCACTCAGGTGTTGATACATTGACCAAATAGATGTTTTGAATTTAGCCATAATTCCTCCATTATATAAGATTTTCTTGTCTACAATTACTTCTCCTTGACCAATTGCCATTGTGATGTTGTTTGATTTATTATTTTTGTTTCTTTGGGTCTGTACGTTTTAGCCACTCTTTTGCAAGGTGTCATTGATCAAAGTTTCTGGGATATATTTTCACAGTAGACTCTCTGTTGTCATTCTCAACCTTATATTTCTAGAATGTTTTCTTCCATCTACCTTCCTACCTTTAGTTTGACATAATTACATGAAAAACGTTGTTGTTTTTTTGTTTGTGTCCTTCAGGGTGGGTAGTGTCTTGCCTTGGATATTCTTGATGGTAGTTAGAATAATCACAACCTTACTCAGAAACCAGGTTGTAATCTTCTTCATTAGTAAATCAAAATACAAGGAAACATTTGGAAGGGTTAGCTGGTTTTACCCTATTTTTTGGTTGCCTTTCAGACTATTGTTGCCAAGGTGAAGCTTTCTAAAGTTATGTATGATTTTTATAGTGGGTATAGTAGTATTACCTTTCTCAGGGGTTTTATGCTTAAAACAGTTCACAACTTCAAGGACAAAGATTGTTTTTCCCAAGGGTTGACTGAGTTTTTGCCTGTTTGATTTTTCTCAAAACAGGATTTTTATTTATTTATTTTTTTTCCAAGAAAAAAAAACAACGTATATTTGATATTTCATGAAGAAATCAAAATATACATTGCAAGGTGCCTTTCCAGTGTTCCAAAGGATAAAGTCGGTCTGCTTCTTCAGGACCCAAAAACTATCAGTCTTCAAGGACAAAGATTGTTTTTCCTAAGGGTTGACTGAGTTTTTGCCTGTTTGATTTTTCATGAAACAGGATTTTGATTTCTTTTTTCTTCCCAGAAAAGAAACATATATTTGATATTTCAAGATGAAATCAAAATATACATTGCAAGGTGCCTTTCCAGTGCTCCAAAGGATAAAGCCTTTCTGCTTCTTCAGGACCAAAAAACAAAACTGAAAAACTGCTTAAAGAAACAGTCATCCAAAAGTTCTTGGCTACAAGTGCGAGACCAAAAAACAACAAAGAGCTATAAATCAAAATATACATTCCAGTGCTCCAAAGGATAAAGACTCTCTGATTCTTCAAGACCAAAAAACTAAACTGAAAAACTGCTTAAAGAAACAGTCATCCAAAAGTTCTTGGCTACAAGTGCAAGACCAAAAAACAACAAAGAGCTATAAATCCCTAATACTAAATTCAGAAAGAAGCACAGCTTTTTCAAACAAACTAGATTTTCTTCAATGTCTTCAGTCCTTCAGTAAAGAGATATAAGTTCTTCTGGAAGTGTACCTCCTCCTGCTGTTTCAGCTGTAACCAGCAGACCTTCCTGAAGGAGTAATGCTTCTTTAGAAAGCTTATCCGCCTTCTCATTTAATTCTCTGAAAACATGTTGAAAGGAGATGGATACCAACATGTTTCTTACCTTGCTCGTTTTGTCAATGATTGAAGAAGAATTAAATTTTCCAGCCTGTTCTTTCCATTTGCCCAATCACTAATGAGCTTGGAGTCACCCATGATTTGAGGACTGGTTATACCTCTATCAATCATAATTTTTAGCAGCAACCACAAAACACACAACTCGGCCCTAATGTTTGTACCTTGACCACAAGCCAATTTAAATGAAATAAAATGATTTTCTGACAGAAAAAAATGCCTCCTGCTCCACAGATACCTGGGGTACCTTGACTTGCTCCATCAAAGTATCCCCAGGCCTTTGAATTGTCTGCATCTGGAAAGTTTAATACTCTAGGGTTTGTTACTTTCATAGGTTTTCACATTCCTCTATAAGCATATCTAACCTGATGGCTGATCTGTATTGGCAGAATCCCTTTGCCTTGGAATGTCATTTCATTTCTTGTTATCCATAGTGCCCAAGCTAGATTACAAGCCATAGCCTTATGCTCTGAAACTGTTTTGTCTTTGTACTACCCTTCAAAACATTCTTAAATATTCTCCCCATGCGATTTTCCATTTCCATTTGTCAATTTCAAAGGTTAAAACCACAATTCTTTCGTGAAGGGAAGATGCACAAATAGGTGATCTATTGATTCTTCACTCTTTTTGCAAAGGATACACCTGCCGGGTGTTGAGATTTGGGTACCTTGGAAAGTGGTCCCCTTGTTTGTGAGTCTCTAAACACAAAAGGGGGAGACTATTACCCTTGTACTTTACCTTTTTGTTCTAATTTCACTTTGACTTAAAGTCAAAAGTGAAATTTTGTCATTTAAGTCAAAAGTGAAATTGTCATTTAAGACAAAAGTGACATTTAATTCACTTTGTGGGTGAATTAAAGGACACGAGGCAAACTAAGGAAACTTAACAAAGTGGGTTTTCTAAGTGAGATTTTTGGATTAGATCTCATCCATTTATTAGACATGGCTAGATTGGATCTAGCCTCTAGGCCATTGATCTTTTAGGGTTTGGCCAAAGAGAGGCTAAAGGAGGGAAAAGGGTAAGGAGAGGCTCACTTGTCACTTGAGAGAGTTGAGTGAGGAGAGGAGGAGAAGAAAAACAGTTGGGCACATTTCTTGAGGAGGACAGGGCACATGAGGTCAAGGGTTTGAGGAGAAGCCATTGTTGAGTGTGCTAGCTTCCTTGAAGAGTCATTCACGGAGGTTGCGCACTAACTTGAGTAGGGGCGCATTCTTAAGGAAGGGGGGTGCACAAGCTTGTGGAGAGGTGCATCCAAAGGGAGGAGGTGCATCAAGCTTGGGAGAGGGCGCACCTTGAGGAGGAGTCTCACTTGCTATAGGAGAGGCGCACTCTAGAGCATGGAGGGCGCACACTTGTGTTGAGTTTTTGCTAGAGGAGGGGCGCACTAGAGCATAGTGCGCACTAAGCCAAGGAGGGAGGCACTCTTGTGTAGAGAGTGCAAGACCAAGGGAAAAGGCAAAGGCAAAGGAAAGGTTAAAGTCAAAGGCAAAGGCAAAGGCAAGAGGCAAGGAAGAGGGCTAAAGGCTTAGCAAAGGAAGAAGGGCGCACCAAGGCAAAGGGCGCCTTTGTTCATGGGCTAGCAGACACATCTTCAAGGGACTTCAAAGCATCCAAGTTTGGTTGCTATTGTACCAGGTTCACTTGTATATGTTTTCCTTCTTGTAACTTTTGCTTTGAGATCTTCTATATACATCTATCTCCAAACTGGTTTTCCCCGGGGGGGTTTTATCCAGGGTCATGTTGACCAAAAATACCTGTGTTCATTTTTCATGTATGCTTAGTGTTTAAATCAGTGGTAGGAGCTTGTTAAGATCTTAGAGGAGTGCTATATGTTTTGAGGTTTGCATGTACTAACATTGGGTTACTAAAACTACTTGCAAGGGCACCTTAAAAGAGCATATATCCATCAGTTGAGGGCAGATTTCTTGGCAGATTTGAACAGACCTGTTTGCTGTCATAAAACAGCAGCAAGGACAGATTTGGTTGATGAAACTTAGAGCCCAACAAGAGGTCAAAGACAGACCTGTTGGGCAGCCCTCAGTTCCTCAAATTTCTACACCAGGACTGTGCCATGTCCTCCTTTTGCAATTGTCCTAGGTAAGAACTTTCTCAGATAGAGCCAACCATAAAAATATCCTAGCTTTTCAAAGAACAATTCAGCATCCAAATTGACTTCCATCATCACTTCTTTTCTCTTTCTTCATTATATTCTATCTTAACCTCATATCCCAGTTTTTCTGTGTAATTTCTAGAGGCTTTGTTGTTTGAGCAGATAATTACATCATCTTCATCCTTTAATCTAACAGCACTATGTTTCAGGTTGAAAATGTACTACTGCCAATCATCTGGTATTACCCCATTGGAGATCTAGCTGTAAAGCTGTTTTCCATCCTTGATTCCTTATGGATCTATTCCCTTGATCTGCAGCATATGCTAGACTGTATATCTCCAGATTATGTAGAGCATGTTTTAAAGGTCCAGAAAGTCTGAAAGTTCCTATGCAGCCCATCCAAGATAACTGCCCTATCTTTACTTCGTTCCCTCTTCCTACCTTCCACACCAACCACTTCACTAGCAAGGGAAATGCTTTTACCAGATTCTTCCAGATAACAGAGGCCCCTTCAAAAGCCGTCACCTCTTTTCTAATCCAATCTTCCATTCTCCTTGGTGCTATGTGATTTGTGGACATAATTTTTCTCTAAAGACTTCATTTTGCATCAATCTCCACAGACTTTTTTGCAGCCAATGCTCGTCCAAACAAGTGTATATTCTTCAAGCTCCAACCTCAGAGAACTCGACAACTGGAAATACTTGGAAAAAATCAGGGAAATTGGATTTTTGCAACACTGCTTAGGATACTATTACTTATACAAGATGGGATTTCGATAATGGTATCGTGCGTTTCCTTCATTTTTAGTTTTTCTCCATAAATCTTTTTGAAGTCCCTCTCTATAGGTCACTCTTTTCCCTTTTTTTTGTTTTCATTGGTGTTTGTTGATTATCATCACTTGGATTTGGTATTCGTTGGTTTAGTTTGTTGACATATATTATCTTTTCCGAAATGGTTCCCTTTTGTTTTATTTTCTAAATCTTTGCTCTGTTATACTTTCTTGTTCATTCTCAAAGAACTGCAATTTCGACTTAAAGTCATATTTCCTCCTTTAATATCAGATTTTATTGTCTACAAATCTTCTTCCCCTTGACCACTTGCCATTGTGATCATTTATGTTGTTTGGTTTGTCGCTTTTCTTTCTTTGGGTCTGTATGGTTTAATGACTCTTTTGCAAGGTGTCCTTGATCAAAGTATCTGGGAAATATTTTCATAGTGAAATCTCTGTTGTCATTGTCAACCTTATATTTCTAGAATGTTTTCATCTATCAGCCTTCCTACCTTTATTTTGACATAATTACATGAAAAAGTTTTTTGCTTTTTTGTTTTAGTGTCCTTGGGGGTGGGTAGTGTCTTTCCTAGGATGTTCTTGATGGTAGTTAGAATAATCACAACCTTATTCAGAAACTAGGTTGTAATATTCTCCATTAGTAAATAAAAAAACAAGGAAACATTTGGAGGGGTTAGCCAGTTCTACCCTATTTTTTCGTTGCCTTTTAGAGCATCGTTGCCAAGGTGAAGTTTTTTAAAGTCACGTATCATTTTATAGTGGGTTTAGTAGTATTACATTTCTCAGGTGTTCCATGCTTAAGACAGTTCATAGTCTTCGAGGACAAGGATTGTTTTCCTAGGGGTTGACTGAGTTTTTACCTGTTTGATTTTTTTTGAAGCAGGATCTTGATTTCATTCAATATGTCTGAAAAATTCTTCGGAGATGTGTCTGTTGTGGTTGTCTTGAAGTCTGTCAGGGTTGATGATTGTCTTTTAGCCTTAGTTGTAACAGGAGAAAAGGAGAGGGAGGGAGAAGGACTAGCTCCTGATAGATAATGATATGCTATCTGAAAAGGAGTTGACCATCTCTTTGTTGCAACTGCTTGAAGTATATTTCTCACAATATTGAGATTCTGAGGTTTTTGGAAGCTGTTTTGTACTGGTCATGGATACAGGAGTGAATTTAGGAGGACAAGGAGGGTAAAAAGTTGCTTAAGGTGCCTGATTGGGTGTTTACGGATTATAGGGGATTAAGGAAAGTATACGCATGGGTGGGTGGAAAATGCATCTTTTATAGGGAAAATATTGGATGACAATGATTGTAATTTGGATTAGGAGGTGATGCAGGAGTATGTGTTTATTTGTGGGGTTTGCATTACTTGTTAGCTATGTTGCATTGGTTTTTGGGATGGGGGAATGGTGGGGATGGGGAGATGCGTCCCTGGGATGGCTAGAGCGCACCCCCAAATTTTTAAGGGGACGATGGGTTGGGGATGCAATGATATATATATTAAAAAATATTAAAAATTTAGAATTCACCATAAGCATTTGTAGTTGCTTGTAAGCCTAACAGGTTATACCATATGGTATTATGCACAACCCTTACACTTGCCAGCTTTGAAAAAGCTCGGGCAAATTAGAAAAGGGCCGAGTGGCATTCCATTATTGGCCCCTAGTCATGAGCAAAATGCAGTTTAGCGTTAGGAAACTTAAGTGTAACTATTTTCAATTTGCAATACGGTCCATGAAGGGTCAATGAGGCAAAGAGCTGTCTCTATAGCAGCTTTTCTTCCTCATGATGTCTTGTTAATGATGATTATGTTAAAACTTAAAAGGCATTCCCTTCTCAATAGGTTCTGCAGATTTTTACAACTGTGTTGAAAACCACTACAAAACACTTTGATTCCGTAAAGAGATTAGATTCATATTTCAGATTAAGAARGTAATTGAATTGGAATTTATTCAAACATTTAGTACCCAATCCAAGTCATTACTATCTGATTGTTTTCACAATTCTTGACGTTGGGATGGTGGAAGAACTGGACTTGAATGACTCCTGGAAACCCATGTTCAACATGTAAAAGCTGAGATGACTGCAAAAAATGAGAAGGACAAGAGCAATAACCACAAGTATCAGCCCTTTGAAATGTTGCATATCCTGTTTTTTTGACATGTAGGCTTTGCTTGCTGTAATGTTGTTGCTGAAAAGACAATATTTAAATCACCAGAAACCCAAATTGAAACCCATTATACAGAACACATGTTTTGAGCTGCAACTTGTACAACAGATTTAGATTTAATGTAATACAAAAAAAAATGAATGGGAAAACTGATCATATTGTCCAATCATTAATGTCTATTGTCAAAACTGAAGATGCATGCTTGGAACATCCCTGAAATCTGCCCAGAACATCCCTGAAACCTGCCCAGAGCATCCCTGAAATCTGTCTGGAACGTCCCTGAAATCTGCCCGGAACGTCTTGGGGACGGCCAACAAGTCCCTGAGTCCCTGATGGAGTCCCCAGTAGTTTGGGGACGTTTCCTAAGGGTCTCCAAGTCCTTGAAATGCCAGAACAGCGGGTACGGGTCCTGGTGCAACATAGCTTTTTAGCTATTACTTGAGAACTGAGATCTGTTTTTGGCAAGCATATATATATATCAGAATTTTATTTGCAGGTGTATGAATAATAATAAACAGTTATGGTTGATACTATTTTGTTTGGGATAATAATAACAATTATGCTTAGAAGGGTGGTTTTAGAGGAGAGAATTTTTAGGGCGTTAGTATGAAAAATGAGCCTAGTTTTAGGTTGTTAGTAGGAAATAGTTTGGAAAAGTTTCCTATTTAGAGGGTTGTGATGTATTTTTCAGGAGAATCAATGTAGTGGATTCATGAAATGAAGTAGTGAATTATGGAAGTGTTACACCTCATATTGTATGAGGTTCATGTTATCCCCTAGCCTAGGGATAACTAAGGAGATCGTGTCTCGAGGCCCACAGGTTCCAGACATGGAGTGCCGAGAGCCGGACGACCTAAGCATAGCCTTCGAGGGCCCCTCTTTTCTTCAAGTACAGTCCACACGTCGTCTGCAACAACGTCCATCACACTAGCCTGATCCTAAAGTGGCAGTGGGTCTTACTCCATGAGGTAATGAGTCTGAGTATCATGGTATGTATCACTCTGATTTTTGAAGCACTTGAACATGTTGTATTGAATCCTTCTTCATTTCATGACGTTTGCTTGGAAATTATGCTCTTTGCCTTGTTTAAACCTGGGAGGGTGACACAGTGCCCTAGTAAGTTGATTTCCCTTTAGGGGTTGCTACCGGGTGGGTCTTTGAAGAGTCATTGTCCGTTCCCTCCATACTTACCACTTTCCATCTTTGTTCCTTCCATCTCCCCATCTTTTGGGAATATTGGGATTGGCTACACTAGGAAGGGTTGTACCTTACCTCGTGGGAAGAAGGGGCTAAAGGCCTAGAGGATAAAAGTAGCTGGCAAAAGTTAAAAGCCAATTTTGAAACCTTCGAGATGCTTTGCCCAGGGATCCCCAAGAAAGCAGTGAGAAACTTCTCAGTAAGAAAGGGGACCCACAAGATAACATGAACACTCAAGGTATTAGTTGATGGATAGGAGGTCTCATTACGAGTCGGCCTATTATGACCATGGACATTTAGCGGTATGACATTACCACCTATCTGGTCGCCAAGCCAGGGTAATGGCTCTTGGTTGCGTAGCCAAGAGAAAGGGGGTCTCATCACGAGCCAACCTTCTCATTTCCGTGAACTGATTTGTGGATGACACTGTCACCTCTGGTCACCAAGCTAGGACAGTGGTCCTCAACTATTCCCTTGTAGCATAAGAGCAAAGATCAAAAGAAAGAAAGCTAAGAATAAATGGCATTGAATGGGATAGGAAACAATTGCATTCATGACAAGGTGTAACTCACCCTCCACAAAGGCGCCCATAGGTAAGACTCTACATTTCCCTGTTATCACATGCACCCCATGCCCAAGGTTTTCTCCATGCCACCTCACACACTTGCATGACTTGGATTAGACTCCACCTGGGAAACACCCTAGACTTGAGGGGGATTAGCCCAATATAACACTCTTAGACCCTTTCCAAACCTAAACTTGTAAAATTGCATAACGTCTTTGAGCATTTGTTTGGGGTTAAGGGGGTTTGATGCACATGTTTGGGTGATTTAATTATTAGATGTGATTTACATGCTATGATTCTTGTGACTTATGAACCCCTGGAGGGCGAACTTGTTGTTTCTGCAGGACCTTGCCCGATGGATAGGTGTGCATGAGGGAATGACTAGCTCGGACCTTCATAGGGCCCAAAGCTCACCGATGGATTCTGAGACCCCAACCAAGGGGCATGATAGGGATTGAAGACTTGCACCAGGAGAAGAAGGACGTTGCCTTTGGCAGACCTAGATCCAAGGTTTTCATGCCCCTCCCACTTGGACGTTGGCCTTTAGAGGCCCTAGACGTCAACCATGAGCTAGAGTTTTGGAGGTGTTATCCCCTATCCTAGGGATAACTAAGGAGATTATGTCTCGAGGCCCACAGGTCCTAGACATGGAGTACCGAGAGCCATACAACTTGAGCTTGGCCCTGGAGGGCCCATCTCTTCTTCAGTGCATCCCATCTATCAGCAGCAGCAACATCCTTCCCACCAGCTTGGTCCTGTGTTGGGTAACTTTACGACAAGTTGAACTAATTTAGGGAATTGTTCTTGCCACAATTGTGAATGGATAGCTTGTTGGGATGGCTCACCTATTAATCGTTTAGAAGATTGAATGGCGACATTGACTGGCTTCAAGCCTTGAATTAGTTGTTAATGTGTAGAAGTTGACACCTCAAATTGGATAGGTCGATTGATCTTGATTCTTGGCACTTTTACAAGCGACAAAACTAAATATCTACAAAATGTTAGCGATAGCTGTTTGCATTCAATGTTGAATTTGCTCCCAATTATAAATGTTTTTGTTCAACCCCATTGTATGTTCAATGGCAAAGGTTAACTTTACTATTTCAAAAAATCTATATTCTCAGTTTTCCTTTCAAGTTTTAACTATTTTCACTTCTTGACTGATGTCTTGAGTTCTTCCAACAAATTTAGAACACTTTGAATTAAGCATATATTATTTTTTCTTTCACAATTTTGTAATTATACATATTCAAAAATTTAATTTCACTTGAATTTTTGTCTCCTCAGCAAATAGTTGTACATTTTTTTTTTCATTAATTTGATCCTCATCAATCATTGTTGCAGTTGTTCAACTATAGATATAGGCCATTTAACAATTCAACTTTCAACTTCCTCTACGTCGTTCTTTTGTTGCTCAAAGAAATGTTATCTCCTTTATACAACAAGTTCAGATTGTTTTTGAATAATTGGGTGGCTTGACATAAGTGACTTCTGAGTTGATGAGAGCAACACTTTGAGAAAGAGGATCTTTGCTCTCATCAATCCTCGAAGACTAAAAGTTTCTTTGTACATAGCTTCAAATTTTCTATGATAACTTGTTGCCTTGCTTCATAATTATGGACTTCCTTTGTTGATTTGACAAGTCACCAATCAACATCTGTGCTCACCACATTTTTAGTTTCTACGGTCATTTGTTGGACATTAAAAAGATTATCTCATCTTATTAGCTTATCTTTGGCCTTTATTTTGGTTTTTGGTTTATTTATATATAATAACTCCCATCTCCAACAGTCCTGTACATCATAGATAGTCTTCAGAACATAGCTGGGCATTCCAAAACCAGGGCAAGTCACCTTTTTAAACTACAACCTTTCATATTTTAACAGAAACAAACCAAAAAGCTAAGATTGAAAACTTGATTTTAAAACCCAACAGCTGCATACTGAATATAACAGAAGGCAATTAAAGAAGCTAGAAGCCATATCTAAATAGCTGCTACTGAGGCCGAAGGACATTCTAGGAAATCATGCACCAGGAGGGTGCTTCTTCTTCTCATTCGCAGGGGTTGCTTCTTCTTCTGTGGAAATAGGATCTTGCTGTTTAGGCACAATAAATTGGGCATTCAAGGCAATTGAGAATTTTGCGTATGAGAGCCTCATTTTCCTGTTTGTCCTTCTCTTCAACTTTGATGAGGCCACCTATCTTTCCACAGTCCTTTGTCTTCTCTTCAAACCACTATTGCAAAAATCTCGGATTCTCCTGATTTTCTGATTTTCCTGAGTTTTTTAGGTTCTCAGTTTTTTGAGTTTATTCTTGCCAACTTTTTTTCAATTTTCCGGTTTCCCAAGTTGATGAACCCAGTGGATTTTTTGCTGATCCAGGGTTTTGCAATACTGATTCAAGCTTTGCTTCCTTGTTTGAATTTCACTTATCTCTGTCTCTATGTCTGTGTCCAAACTCACAGAGAGCATTATACAACTTCTTGACTATGATATGTTCTGTTTTGGGAGTCAGCGAATCACACTTAGATGAGTTTGCAGGGTGGCCCTGTTTGGCCATGAAGGACCTGAACCATTTTTTGGAGAGTTCCTCTCGTTGAGCCTCTACAAAGGCTGACACTCTAGTTCTGGGGAGGATCCTTCTGCCTTTGTTTGCCATTATTGCATTGGATACCGACAAACAAAGCTGAGGAAAGGAAGCAGAAACCATGGTGAAGCGCCACACCTGCTAACCTGCTTAAGAAGCCCAATTTCCGTAAATGTGGAATGATGACGAGGGATGGTGGTGGGATAACCCATCTTCATTCTTCTGGGTGGGTCATATTCGAAAAAATGCCAAAACTTAACAAATAGTCAAGAGGCTGTGCCCAATTAATGTTGGATGAGGGCTGTCCCATTGATGAGAGAAAGGATGGTGTGGGGGAGAAGAAAGGGGAGGAGGGGGACAGTTACCTAGGCATCTAGGCAATTCCTCTTTCCACCTTTCCATTTATTTTGACAGGGGGGTTTTCCAGGGGCCATATTTTGGTAGCTTTTCGAAGCTGTTGCCTGTTTGGCCAACCAATCAGCCACTTGATTGGCTGATCTTTTAAGATGATCAAACTTGCACTCGTCAAAGGATGAGACAATTCTTTTGCACGACCTCATATGGCAAGCCAACTCTTATGGTGAGCTTTTAGATTTTCCATTTAAGAGGTCAATAGCCTTTTTAGAATCGCCTTCAAAAATTACTTTCTTGAAACCTAGATTAAGGGCTTACCTAATTCCAAAGATTAGGGCTTCTAATTCTGCCTTATTGTTTGTCCCCTTCCCTAGAAACTGATAGTAGGTCCTAAGGATGTGTCTGTGATGTCTTTCAACACCCCTCCTGTCCCAGCTAGGTCGGGGTTACCTTTAGAAGCTCCATCGAAGTTCAGTTTGACCCATCCTTCCTATGGAGGGTTCCAAACTTGCTGCTGACTAAATAATTTAACTTTTGTCCTTTATTGGAAGATGAGGCTGACTTTAGCCCCATGGATTTATGAAACTCCAATTCTGTATATGGAATAAACTCCCTGGTTTAACATTTAACGGTTTCAATGATTTCCCATAGAAAACACTTAGATACAATGTTCTAGATGAGTGTAGTGCCACATGTCTCCTTCCTCCATCGTCTAGCTCATGCAAAGGCAACTTTTTAGTGCCATTTGTCATCTTTATGTGCAAGGTGCTCTCCAAGAGATAACTACCTTAATAAAATAATATAATTGTCAAGTCAAATGAGGTTGAGCGCTTTCCCAAATGTGTGCATGGATGCCAATTGTACAAGCCTCTTCATGACGAGCACCTTCACGAATATTTTCCACCAACTCTTTATGCATATATCAATGCGCTCCTTGACAACAATTTTCCATGCATGAATATAGTGGTTTTTAACACAATGCCCCTTCACACAACGATTTTTAATGCCTCTTTTCAGCAGTATGTTCAAATACCCTTGTATAATAGGGTTATCATGCAGCTATAATGTTGCTCTGAAGCTTCACTAGGGTTCAATGGAAACTTCTACAACAACATCTTCTAATGCTAAAGTTGGGTTCATCTTTCCTATTAATGGCACTGACAATTTCAAACAATTCCAAATGAGCTTTTCTTGGTATCTCTATTTGCAACAAGCTACATGAAACTTCAACATAAATTCTTCAGGTAGATACATTACAATCTAGAGGAAAAACCAAAAACCAAAAATCCAAATCTATACTCATCAAGGGTTTGACGAAATGCCACATTGAAAATTCACACTCTTGCACTCAACGAGCTTGTTTTTCAATAATTATTCACAATTTCACAGTTACTCTCTTGCTTCTCTCAAATTCTCTTCTGTTATCACAACCTCCCATAACTTAGTTACAACACTCTGTTAACAAGCTCTTTCAACTTGGATAGCTCTACAATGAGTTCGGCTCTCTCAAACCTTTAATAGGATAGAGCACCTCTGACACTCTTGTTCTTCAATAATTATTCGCACACTCTACTTACTTGCTTTTGTCACACTTTCTTCTCTATCATGACCTCCCAGAACTCAGCTACCGCGCTCTCTTCACAATCTCTTTTAATTTGGATGGCTTTACAATGAGTTGGTCTTTCTCAAACCCTTAACAAGATAGAGCACTTTTGGCGCTCTTTCGGCTCTTCTTTAGCTCTGATAGAGCACACACCTTTGGTTCTCTTTGGCTCTCCTTTAACTCTTATACCAAATGTGGATCTAAAAGCATGGAGGCAACATCACACAATATAGAAATTAATGGAGCAAACCGTAAAGCAATTGTATATTGAAGCCATGAAATGTACATTAGGCAGTAGTACAAATATATATGCTTGAGGAGTGAAATGAATCCTTGACCATTTTGCTAAATAACTTCGAGAAAAACATGTAACAATGCTCACAAAATTATCCTTGATGACTCATAGAACCTCCTAACAAGTTTGTCATATTTAATTTACGCCTCAATGGTCCTTATAGCAACCCTATGATGACAACTTATGACACCTCAATGTTGATGATTGCAGCTTCATGAGACATTCTCCATGACACGTTCTCCTCTGAGACTAAGTTGAGTTGACATGTGAGAGAGCCCATGTGGTGGGTGTGCCCATGAGATGGGTGCGTCGTTCCTCTCTGGAATGAGATGAGATGATGTGTCCCCCTGTGTGGGGTGAGGATGCCCATGTGATGAGTGTGTCGTTCTCCTCTGTGTGAGAGATGAGACGATGTGGTACTCCAGATGATTCTCCTGTGGACTCAGTTGAGATAGAGATCTGTTGAGTATGACGTCCCTGTGGCTGAGCACAGGTGGACGTGTCCCTAGTGGCTGCGCACTAGTGGATGTGTGGATCCCTTGCTTTATTGTTTGAGAGTAAGATTTACCTGTAACCCTAATTGTGATGTAAAGGGTACAGGTCGGCCCCACCATATGTGAAAGATAATTAATGTTTATTGTAATAATTAATTACTTTCTGAGTTATTGAGGTCGGCTTTGTTGTGCCAATAGACACCACTTTTGGTCTGTCCAGTCTAGTATAAATAAAGGTGATTTCCCCATTGAGGAAACACACTTGTCACTTGTCATTTTGGAATTTCAGCAAGTACACTTTTAGGGCTGAAGTGCGCACCTCTCTTGGGCGCAAGTTTCAAGGTAGTAGAGCACCCTATTGTGTGCATTAGGGTTTTATGGTTGGAGGATCTTCTCTTGAGAATATAACAAA
>SNQJ01S0031501.1:168225-198114 GCA_010110895.2 Picea sitchensis | reverse complement strand
ATCCTCCAACTATCTAGCCATATTTAGCAGAGCATGCCAAAACCATTGTAACAAGGATCGAAAAGGGGAGGCCTGTGCGATTCGACCCCAGGACTTCCGCCTAACCAACAACCTAAGTATAGCTCCACTAACCACTATGCCCAATGGACCCATCAATGCATAACCACCCAGATTTTGTATAAACAGGGGCCTCCTCCAGTATAAAAAACCAGAGCTAACAAATGAAGGTTCGGATGAGGCAAAGACAAATTCATCTAAGCATTCAAACCATAATCCGATTGCATTCTATCATTCTTAGAATCATGGGGGAGAAAGAAGTGGAGAATCATATCGTAACGAAGCATATCGAGGCTCAATTCCCTACCCTTCAATCAATTGTTGGGCTCTTGTTCCCATCAGGGTGAAAGTGGTGGTGAAAGCAAGTGCCTAGTGATAGTTTGTCTTATTCGTATCCCTATCTGTCCCCTCCGTGAAAGCGTTCTTCAGACACTCTTGACAATCTCATATATAATGCAACATTCTCGCAACTAAAAGGAACCTTAACTGGATGGATCCACTTAGGTTATGGGATACCATCTTAAGCACCACCGCTGGGGGCAGGGAGGACAGGGGGCACCAAGGCATGGATTTCAAGATAGGGCACACATTTCAATATTTTTCTAGTCATTCATTTGCAGAGGTAGGAACGAAAACCAAGGCAGGGGTGTCTCTTGGGCTTGAAAGTGCCACACTCAGATTGAGGCATCGAGACAATAATTTTTAGGTAATTTGACACCATGAATGCAACGATGATGTTATTTTTTTTATCTAAGCAAATATTTTGTATCTTAACTCCAGAATGAGGTATACTTATGCATTTTGCCGAATTATTTTGTGGAGTTAATAAAAAGGCCTACCCATTTGAGAGAAAGAGCCTGAGACGTAGTCCATCGGGGATGAACTCCATTATCAATTTTTTGTGTTCATATTTGATGCTTATGTCTCTCTCCTTTTGAGTTTTTCCTTCTTTATGGTGTACTTTAGTTTGTGCTCATATAATACAATTCTTTAATAAGTCACCTAATGAAAGTATCCCAGATCATGTTGGTATCAGAGCAGTCACCTTTGACGTGAATTGTTGAGTATGAATTCTTACTAGGGCCAAGCATATGCATGGTGAAGGAAATATTAAGACTTTTAATCCCGAAGTTGGTCCTGCATCCCAAAAGAAGAAGATGGCAGAAGAGGACAAGTGTGGTGAACATGAGAAAAAATTTCACATGGTCTTCTATCGCATGTCAAACATGGTCAAGAAAATGTATGGAGATTATGAGAAGAGGATGAAGAAGAAAGGGAAGAAAAAGGAAGCACCACCCGATCATGATTCTTCGGTAAACCAAGGGGCTAGAGGAGACCCTCCTGAGCCTCCATCTTTGCCTTCAAGTTCTAGTTATTCTTCCTCTAAGAATTCTCATCATTCTCATCATTCTAGCCATAAAACCTCTTTTAAGAAACCATTATTAAAGATTGATGTAAAGTTTTCTTTACCTATGTTTAATGGAGATGTTAATCCTAAAAAACTAGAAAATTGGATCCGACAGGTTGAAGTATATTTTCGTGTTCAACATATTGATGAAGAGGAAGTTAAAGTGAAATTGGATTCTCTTCGCTTGGAAGGAACCTCTCTCATAAGGTGGGAGAGAAAGCTACATGACAGAAGTAAGTATGGTAATATTATTTCCTCATGGTCGGAATTTAAAATAGAGATAATGAAGCAGTTCTATCCATTAGAGTATTTACATAAAGCAATGATGGAATAGAAAACTTTGAGGCAGAGTAAAGGTCAAACTATACAAAGTTTCACATAAGAACTTAGGAAGAAATCTCTCTCATTGAACATTCCTTTGGATTCTTATGAAACTTTAATGAAGTATATTGGTGCACTTCATAGCTATATTCATCATACTTTGCTCTTGTTTAACCCCACTAGTCTTGATGAAGTTTGTGTGCAACCCACTCACATTGAAAATAGGGGGGGACATGTTCAAGAAGATCCCACGAAGAAACCTTCCAATTTCCCACAAAATACTTTCAAGAAGTTCGAAAGGAAGGAAAATAATATCATTACAGTAACGAGAAGGAGGAAAACCATCTTTCACTCATTGCAATAAGAGCGGTCATGATGAAGAACTCTCTTGGAAACTGCATCTAGAAAAGAAATCAAAATAGTTCAGTGGAAAGGGGAAGACAAAGACCATTTCTACAGTTGCAACAAGATCTTGGATTTGATTCAAGAGATGATGGAATGATCACAACAGTTGGAGTACAAGGTAAAGATTCTCTTCATGCTAGTTCAAGTTCCAATGATGAATCTCATGTTGATGAACGAAAGAAGAATGAGTTATTTCATATATGAGTTGTATCTAAACATACTAAGATAAGTACAATATTTGATCTGGGTTCCAAAGTAAACTTAATATCTGAAGCACTTGTTAAGGACATGGTTCTTGAAATGAAACCACATCTGAAGCCTTATCCTCTTGGTTGGGTATGTGATAAATCAAAACTTAATTTCACCAAACAATGTAGGATCATATTTTCTATTGCTTCAAAGTTGATTGATGAAGTGGATTTGGATGTTGTACAACTTGATATATGTGGCATAGTTTTGGGGAGTCCTTATTTTAATGATAGAAAACAGTCTTCTTTTGTCATGATAAAAAATACCACCTTACTAAGGGGGGAGTGGAATATATGGTTAGAGCTCACATCATGAGGGTAAATACAACACTTGTTAGTGCAAGAAAAATGAAAAGACTCATAACCACTAATAAGATATATGTACTCATGGTCGTCAAAGATAAATATGTCGAGACATCCGACGCTTTCCAAGGGTGTGAACTATCTCATAAAAAGGAATTAATTGATATTGTTTCTAAGTATGATGGTATTTTCCAGGAATGAGATGTATTACCTTCTAAAAGGGAAATCTAACATGAGATACATCTTTAACATGATTCTCCTCTTCCTAATGTGGGCATGTACATGATGTCAATTGTGGAGATGAGAGAGATCAAGAAGTATGCACATGGATTATTGGATCAAGGGGTCATCAGGCCCAATTCATCTCCTTGTGGTTCTTCGATCACGATGCTGCCAAAGAAAGATGGCACATGGTGAATGTGTGTCGATTACCAGGATTTAAATAAACTCATGGTGAAAAATTGATACCCTCTTCCTTGAATAGATGATTTACTTGATCAGTTGAAGAATGTTGTTTATTTCACTAAGTTGGATTTGCGCAGTGGATATCATCAAATTAGGGTTGAAGAACTGGATGCATGGAAGACTTCCCTTAAAACCAAACATGGATTGTTTGAGTGGTTAGTTATGTCATTTTGGTTTTCTAATCCTCTGAAAACTTTCATGCATGTGATGAATGAGGTATTCAAGCCTATCCTAGATGACTTTGTTATTGTGTATTTAGACGACATTCTTGTTTTTAGCGGGACTTGGGATAAACATGCAAGGCATGTAAAACAAGTACTGGATACTTTGCAAATGGAAAAGTTGTATGTGAAAATGTCTAAATGTGAATTTTGAAAGACTCCACTTGTATACTTAGGTCATATCATGGGAGGAGGATAATTGAAGATTGATCCTTAAAAAATTGAAGTAATTGTAAAATGGCCCGAGCCAAAGAGTGTAACCGAAGTCAGTAGCTTCATAGGTGTAGTCCAATATTGGAGGGGATTCATTCCCATCTTATCCTTTACAGTAGCTCCTTTGCATACCTTAACCAATGTGAAGAACACTTTTCAGTGGGAATGTAACAGACCCACTATCATAATAAAGAAAAAATTTGGGTTAATCTCCCATACATGAGAAATCTCCACAAACCTGCATTAGCGAAATGCCAATACCTGGTTCTATATCGGGATTCGGGGTTCCCTCTATCGGGGTTTTGAAAACCACTATGTCTTGGCAACTTCAATCACCGATCTTCGATCTCTGATTCACTCCTTGGTTGCCTCAGCCCCACTTGGCTAAGCCTTTGATCCACACGACCGGTTCCTATATGACCATACGACAGCTTCTCTTCGAGGTTTCAAAGTTTGCGGTGCCAAAGTGCACATGTACCCGGAACTCCCGATCCTCTGATCCCCGATGTGATCCTAGCATATTGGCTTTCCGGGCTAAGTCCTGGTCAATACGACCACAACGTTCACAAGACCACAGTCTTAATTCTTGTCGGGGTTTGGCGCTTTTCGATGTCATGGCGCACAAGTCCCCTAGACTCCCGACATGCCTCTTCACTGGCTAGCTCCCTTGGCTATACCATGGTCTATATGACCACTTACCATATGACTGCAACCGTATAACCTTCCATCAGGGTTTCGGCATTTGCGATGACACAAAACACCTATACCCGGGGCTCGCGATATCCTGATCCTCGATTCTCTCCGGATGCTCGACACGTGCCCCTTGGATCAATGGATTATGATGTTGTCGGAAATTCGCATATCGCGGTTTCTTGATGCAAGGGTTTCATGTCCTTGAAATCCCCGATATGTCGAACCCCGACTCTCTGGGATCTCTCGCCACGCGTCCTCGCTTATGGATGGTGTTGATCCTGTCGGGAAATCGTGGATCGCGATTTCCTGTTGCGAACATTCCATGTCCTCGGAATCTCCGATCTTCTGATGCGTCAACCTCCGATAGCGCCTTGATCTCCGACACCTGTCCCTCAGATGGACGACTCAGATCCTATCGGGAAATCGTGGATCATGATTCCGGGTGGCAAGAGTTCTATGTATTCGAAAACCCCGATATACCGAACTCCGACTCTCTGGGATCCTCTGCCACATGTCCCTGCTGTTTGGATGGCTCAGATCCTATCGGGAATTCACGAATCGCGACTTCCTATTGCAACGGTTCTACACTCCTAAATTCTCCGTATGGTGAAATCTCGACGACTCCCCAGAACGCTGACATGTGTCCTGCCGTGATCAACGGTTAGGATCTATTCTCGGGATTTCGAGAACCACAAGGCCTCGATTCTCAGACTCAACAAAACCCTGATGACCCTGTTGTCTCGATGAATTCTCCGGGATGTTGACACGTGTCCTTCCGAGATCAACGGCTAGGACTCTTCCTCTGCACACTAGATTTTAACTCCGGCGCATCTTCTCGAGATCTGACGGTTGTCGGGACTATGATCCAAGATCCGACGGTTCAGATCATTTCCTCGCATGCCTACCCCTGCTCTTAACCCCTGCGCAGCTTCTCCAGATCCAACGACTGACGGGTAATTGGACCGATATCTAACGGTCTAGATTCGTTCGTTTGGGTCTTGGAGTTTACGATCCCAATTTCTCGTTGCTCACGATGATAGAGGATAAAGGGTCAAGGTATGTAATGCCTTCGTTACTTCCGTCAATCTAATGGTCGTGAATGACTATGGGTCCTCCGACAAGATCTCATCCATTGACTTATTTCGTCTCACAACACTACTATCTTGGAACCTTAATAGGATCGTTCCTCCTCGTACAGGGTTAATAAGGTCTGTGCGTTCGAGTCCCTATTCTCGGTTCTTGGTGAACCTTTCCGAGGAGGGAATCTCTGTGAAGAGATCCTTACCGAGGCATTCCCGGGAGCAGATAAAAGGGAGACAGCTTCCCGAGAGCGGCTGGGCATGATTAGATTCATTTATCAACGTAAGTCAAGCACGGTTTCCTCGGTGTTAATCATATATCGACTCATTCATATCAAGCACTATGCGGACATTCTCATGCTGAAATAATTTACTATCTCATGGTTCTATGAGCTAATATCTACTCCTTATTTAACAATTACTGCACAGACATTCTTTCACAGAAAACATTTACAATTCCACCAGTCTATGAACATATGTGACAACATATAAATTTCAAATGCAATATAAACAAAACACTCATCAGAAATAACTTCAACAATGGAAGCAACTGGCAGGAGAGTGCTTCATTCCATCCAACCATAGGCGTAGTGACTCTAATGGATTTACCACTAGCCAAAATATAGACCATGTCACGGACTGCGTCTCGTCTGCCGATTGCCGGGAAATGAGGTTACAATCCCCTCCTCTTCGCGGTCCTCCTCGCATAGAGCTTCCGGGATTCCCCTCGTCGCCCCCTTCAATCACTTAAGCCATCACATGCTTATCCTCTCAGCGGGGTGAGTAATGACACGCGATTGTGAGAGAGTGGGTCATGATGGCTCTACGTATGGGTAGTTCACCTCCCATCCCTCATTAAACCCATCAACCTTCCGTACCAAGGCATTATTCCCGGAGACTACTTGAGCCTCTTTTAGTTCTCTGAGACCAGTGGAGTCCAATTATGGTATTTAATTCTCGGTGGAGTTTAACGCCACCTTTCCAGGTGCCCACCACCGCCATCGTGGTCTCTTTCCGCACATCCCCTCTCGGCTGATTCGCAATAAATTCAAACTATCATTTTACATTCATTGACCTCTTCTGCGGGTCCATTTACATCACAATATCATACTTATGAGTTTTGCCATAATCCTTGGCAGTTAGGTTATATTTACGAAATGCAGAAGCGAGGTTTCCTCAATCCCCTCCCACTTAAAGGACATCATCCTCGATGTTCTTAGCTACTAACATGAATTGCATGCGAAGTAAACAAAATCGGATATGCCTCTCTGGTATCCTCGACTTTCCCATGTAGCCTCATCAGGCCAAAATGTTTCCCTTTGCACCTTGACTGTGCAATGGTTTTGATCCTCAGTGGGATTTCCTTAATCCGAATATGCATTGGGGTTACTGGCGAGGTGTCCTCCCGGTTTCCACGGATCACAGACCAGTCAATTATGATTAGCATCATGTGCATATTTCTTTAATAAAGGAAACATGGAAACATTATGTGCTTTTCGGTGGGAGGAAGTGCTAGCCAATAGGCTATGGGTCCCACTCTGTCTAGAACCTCAAGGTCCACAATGCGAGGGGGTATGGTGGCACAAGCTCCCATTTTTAGGGAGATCCTTCTGGGCTTAATTCTAAGATATACATGATCTCTGTTTGGAATTTCTCTTGGAGTTCTCTTTTTGATCAACATGGCACTACACAGCCGGTTCGAGACCTTATTTGATTTTGTTTATTTGAGTCCTTGATGGCTTCCGTTTCTTTCAACATTAGCCGACTCAAAGGAAATCCTATTCGCAGGATTTCTCGGCTATTTGAGGTATTACATTGTCTACCATAGGGGACCTCAAATGGGCTCATCTTTAAGGATGCTTGGTAGCGGTTATTGTAGGCAAATTCTACAAATGGCGAGGTAGTCTTCCCATTTCCTGGTGGTACATCACATGCATCATAACATATCTTCTAATATCGTTCACTCTTTTGTCTGTCCATTGGTTTTGAGGGTGATGAAGCGGTACTAAACAACAATTTGGTCTCTAATCCATGCGCTCGGTGATTTCGAGAATTTGGAAGTGAATTTTGTCTCTGCAATGGGATATTATCTCTTCGGCGTGTCAAAATGCGGTCCGAACCTCTTTCATAAATGCACTGTCGCGATATCTATCGCCTTAGAATGAATTTGATGGGAATGAAATGAGACTTTGCTTTCAGTTTATCTCATCACCATAATGGCGACGATGCAATGCGGTTGAAGTGAACAATCAGGTGATACAAAATCCATGGAGATGGTTTCCCATTTCCGTGCTGGGATGGGTAAAGTGCGATGAAATCCGGGTGGGTGTCGATGTTCTGCTTTAACGCAATTTGGCGATTTCTAATAAGTGGGCTAATGTTTGGCTATGTCTTCTTCAATCTAGTCCAATAAAATTGTTTCCTGGTTGTAGTGATCATTTTCTGGTATCTGGGTGACCAGTGTAGGGTTATTTGTGTAATTCATCCATAATGAACCTCTTCAAATTCGTCTGATTAGGGATGTCTGATCTATCTGTAGTGGTAGACCTCGCCGGTCATCTGATAGCCCGTGTTTTTTCTCCTTGAGTTCTTCAGCGTAGAGTCTGAGGAGTCACATTTGATTGAAGGGATCGTGTCTTGTGCCTCTTTGAATCTGTTCTTGACATCATCTTAGGGTACTCCGCCATTGCTAGGTCAATTGTTCTCATGTACTTCTATAAAGGCATCGTACCTATTCTCCTTCCCTTTGATGTGCTTGATTTCAAAATCAAATTCACCCTGGAGAAGTCCATCCATCAGCTTGTCTAACGTTAGACTTAGGTTGATCAAAACAAATACCATAATCCATGAGTGATCTGTCATAAGCACAAATTTCCTTTCCAGGAGGTAACCATCTCCACATTTTAAGGCATGCACTATGTGACCAATTCTAGATCATGGGTACATAGTTGACCTCATGTTCATTCGATTTTAGGGATTCATAACGGATCACCTTTCCTTCCTGCATAAAAACTCCCCCGAGCCCTTCCTTACAAGCATATATGCACACAAAGGAAGTCATCTTAAGTGCGTGATTTTCAACACGGGTGCATGGGTTAGAAAATGTTTCAAGGTTTTGAAATCTTTCTTCACATTGTTGTGTCCATAGAAATCTTGTTCCCTTCTTCTGGACGGCAGTGATTAGACAACCAATCTTGGAGAAATCTTTTATAAATCTCTATAGTATCCCACCAATCCCAAAAAGGATCAATAATGGGAACATTCTTTGGGGTAAACCATTCCATGATAGACTTGATTTTGTCGGGGTCTACCGCTACCCCTTCAACAGACTGAGAACATGTCCCAAGTAGTATATTTATACGAAGAAGTCACACTTCTTTGAATTTTGCATAGAGATGATGCTCTCTTAGCATATGACACAAGTCTAAGATGCTCTTCATGTTCTTCTCTATTCTTAGAGTAGATTAAAAGGATATCATCAATAAAAACTAGTACAAAGTTATCTAGAAATTTCTTGGTACATTGTTCATTAAACACATGAAGATGGCTGGTGCATTGGATTAGCTTAAATGGTACCACAAACTCATAATGACCATCAGGTGTTGGAAGGATGTATGGATGTCTTCACCCTTGATTGGACTTGATGGTATCCAGACATCAATTCAATCTTTGAGAAAGACGCCTCTGGCTTGATCGAATAGATCATCGATCACGGGCAAGGGGTATTTGTTCTTTATGGTTACCTTATTAAGTTATCTATAATCTATCTGAGTCTATAAGGGTGCCATCTTTCTTTTCACAAAGCGGAGATAGAGTTCTCCCGAGGGGAACTACGTTAGAATTCAGTATCAACCCTTATCCATCATTTCTTTCAATTACGAATTTGAGTTCAACTAATTGAGGCATGCTCATCCGATAGGGTGTGTTCTCGACTGCCAAACCTTGCCTCACAGTGCAAGTTCTATTGAAAGTAAATGTCTCTTCTGGAGGTAGACGGTATTTCCTCTGAAACACATCTCGGTATTCTCTCGGATAGGGTGATCTTGGGGCTTGGCTCTACACCTTGGTTGTTTCTTTATTGCATATAAAGGGACATCCCTTTTCGACAATATTTCCTCATTTGTAATGCTTATGATATTTGTCTCACCGTCGGTTCGGATCCTTGAAGGGTTATCCTTTTCCTTGTAGCTCACATTCTAAAGTTTTTATGGTAACAATATAGTTTGGCTTTATGGGGTGGCAATTTAGTCCATACCAATCAACGGATCGTATGATCCGAGGGGTAACACATTAAGGATTGCTTGGGTGGGAATTATAACATTAATGGAAGCGGTACGATGCGGCCTCTACCACCTTTCTTTTTGAGGTGCCGATGGCTATTTATTACCAACCATGATTTAGTTTTTCTTTTGTAGGCATGGCCACTTATCAGCGGTTTTAGGGGATATATAACTCGAATTTGAACGAGGGTCAATCAAAGCGGATATCAGATGGTTGAAAGACATACCTTCTATTTCCACCTCTGAAGCTTGGTGAATTATTTTGGTTATTATTGTCAATTTGCATAAATCATGTAGCGCACTCTGGCCACATGGTTGGTAATGGTAGCTTCCCACGCATGTTAGCAAATCTTAGAGCATTACATTTATTGAATTAGACCGGTCTCTCGGAGATGATCTCCTCTGCAATCCCAACATTCAAAAGGTCTCCTCTTTGGGTTGTCGGTGAGTCTTTACTGGTATAGGTCCAATAGTTTTATTTCCATCCAATGAGGAAAAGTTCTGCTGGAGTACAATCTGGGTTGGAAAGTTCATTACATTGGTTCTTGTAGTTTTTAAATCTAGAGGATTTGCTCCTTTCTTCTGAAATTTTGAACCATTCTTTTGTTTCCAATCTCCACGGGACTTTGCGTGTCCATATTAGTCATGACAATATGTTTCCTTTAAGTATGAAGTATCTTCTAAGGTATTTGGTTAGTCAAACTCAATTCGGTTAAATTATTCTTTAGGTAGTCCGTTGATGAAGTGTTGTACCTTCGCCTTCTCAGCTTTGATATAGAAGTGCATTACTCAGTAGAAATCCGAGGAATTTGTTGACATATTCCTCCATAGTGGTATTAGCCAGTTGGAGTTCATAAAACTCTTTAGCCTTCGTCAAAATATCTTTCCGACAAATAATTATTCCGGAAGTACTTCTCAGCCGGTATTTCCAATCTGAGGTCCTCCTCGCGGACGCCTTTTATATTCTTAAGGTTTTTCCCACCAGATGGAAGCCTTTTTGTTCAAATTGAAAGTGGCCACTGAGGCCTTCAAATTTTTTCGAAGTCATGGATAAAATGTTTCTTTGGCCAAGTAATGTACCGACCTCCTCGGCTAACATCTCGGCGAATTAGAAGGAGGGAGGTTTGGCCTTTCTAAATTCCTCACATTGTGATCTTGGAAATGTTTTTGGCTATTACCGTTTTCTGTGAGAATGAGGCTGGTCCTCCGCTAGAAGAGCCTACGAATCACCGAATTCCTTCTCGATAGAATCGTCTGGTCGCTACCTCAGGGTGGTGGATAGCTGCGGATGATAGCTTCTCTCGGTGTGGCCCGACCGCGACCGCGATTTCTGCATCTTGGGTTCTTGCTGCATTTGTCATTGTAGGTTAGATAGGCTCTGTGATGAGGCGCATTAATTTCAGTTGCTTTTCTTGTTCTTTCATCATCCTTTCATTATCGACCTTCGACTTTGCAATTCGACCATGGAATCCTCATCGTCTCATTAAGTACGGAGAGGGTTATTATTCTCTTCTTTCCGCCAGACTCTTCGTCTCTGTTATAGGAGCCTTCTCCCACCTCTTGAGTGAGTCACCATACTCTGCGTTTGTGAATTCTGCGGTTGATGATAAAACTGAATGTGAAGACAAATGCTGGGTATTAGTAAAGAATTAAATATATTTCATAATTTGTGTATAATTCCATAATTATTTCACATGCATACATAGTCGGTGTTCATATTCCAAGTTTTAATCCTGGATAAGATAGTCAAGTCGGGGGATTACTCCCCATAGGAGTGTTTCACACGAGGCTTATGCAGTAGATGCGAGATAGTGCATAAGGCCAATCCAGATAGTGTTGTAAGCATGCTCACGATACGACTTTGTAACAGACCCACTATCATAATAAAGAAAAATTTCGGATTAATCTCCCTTACATGAGAAATCTCCAGAAACCTCCATTAGCGAAATGCCAATCCCTGGTTCTATATCGTGATTCGGGGTTTCTTCTATCGGTTTTTTGACACCCACGATGTCTTGGAAACTTCAATCACCGATCTTCGATCTCTGATTCCTCCTTGGTTGCCTCGGCCCCACTTGGCTAAGACTTCCGATCCTACGGTCGGTTCCTATATGACCATATGATAGCTTCTCTCCGGGGTTTTGGAGTTTGCGGTGCCAAGGTGCACAAGTACACGGAACTCCCGATCCTCCGATCCGTGTGCTCCTAGCGTATTTGCTTTCCGGGCTAAGTCCTGGTAGATACGACCACAACATTCACAAGACCATACTCTTAATTCTTGTCGGGGTTTGACGCCTCTCAATGTCATAGCACACAAGTCCCACAATGAACTCCCGACGCCTCTTCAGCTAGCCCCTTGGCTATACCATGGTCCATATGACCACTTACCATATGAATGCATCCGTATAACCTTCGCCGGGGGTTTAGGCATTTGGAAATGACACAAAACACCTGCTCACGGAACTCGCGATATCCCGTCCGATTCTCTCGGATGCTTCGACCGCGTGTCCCTTGGATCAATGTATGATGGTGCCGGAAATTAGCATATCTGCGGTTTAAAACGATGCAGGGAGTGCAATGTTCGCCGAAATCCCGATATCAGAACCAGGCTCTCGGTATCTCGCCCGGCGTCTTTCGGCGATGGGCGGTCTTGATCTGTCGAGGAAATCGCGGATCGCGATTTCACATTCGCGAGAACATTCCATGTCATGGAATCTCCAGATCTTCGTCGTCAACCTCACGATGGCGCTGATCTCAGAACGCATCCCTCATATGGGCATTTCGAGATCCCTATCGAGAAATGTGGATACGCGATTAGGGTTACAAGGATTCTATGTATTGAAAACTAGATATCTTTTGAACTCAGACTCTCACGGATCCTCGCCCGCGTGTCCCTGTTGTTTGGGCGGCTCAGATCCTATCGAGAAATCAAGGATCGCGATTCTATTGCAGCGGTTCCTACACTCCTAAATTCTCAATAGGTGAAATCTCGTGACTCCCGGAGCGGTACGTGTCTGAGGTCAACGGTTAGGATCCATTCTTGGTATTTCGAGGACCATAAGGTCTCAATTCTGAGACTCAACAAAACCCAGAGTGACCACGGTTGTCGATGACTTTCGAGGATGTTGACCGCGTTCCTTCAAGATCAGCGTGAGAATCTTCTCGCACTAGAGTTTAACTCGGTGCATCTTCGAGACTCGGCGGTTGCCGGGACTATGATCAAAGATTGACGGTTCGGATCATTTCCTCATGCCTACCCACTGGCGCTTAACCTGGCGTGGCTTCTCCGGATCAGCGGTTGATGGAATTTGAGATGAGATCTAAAGCATCTGGAATTGGATACGTTTAGGTCTTGAGTTCACGATCCCCAATTTAGCGTTGCTCCGCGATGATAGGGACAAGGATCAGGTATGTAAGCCGTTATAGTCAATCTAATAGTCATGAATGACTATGGAGTCCTCGACGAGATCTCATCCATCGACTTATTTACCGCACAACACTACTATCTTGGAAAATTAATAGAATCGTTCCTCCTCATACAGGGTCAATAAGATGCGTCGTTAGAGAGAGTCCCTGATACACGGGTTAGCAGGTAGACCTTTCAGGAGAATCGTGAAGAGAGATCCTTGCAAGGCATTCTGAGATGGGATAAAGGAGCGAGCTTCTGAGGCGGTTGGGCATAATTAGATTGTTTATCAGCGATAAGTCAAACCACGGTTTCCTTGGTGTTAAGCATATGTCGACTCATTCATATCAAGCACTTTCTGGCGGACATTCTCGCGCTGAAATCATTTACTATCTCGTGGTTATTTGAGCTAATATCTACTCGCTTATTAGCAATGGTTGTATAGACAATTCCTTTACAGGAAAACATTTACAATTCCGCAGTCCATGAACATGGCTGACAACATATAAATTTCAAATGTAATATAAACCAAAACACTTATCGGAAATAACTGCAGCAATGGAAGCAAGCTGAGAGGGGTGCTCGTTCCGCAACCATGAAGTAAGTGACTCCTAATGGATTTACCACTGGCCTTGCATTTTAGGACCGATGTCACGGACCTGGCGTCTCGTGCACTGATGCCAGGAAGCGAAGGTTACAATCCCCTCTGCGGTCACTCCTGCATGACGCGAGTTTCCCCTCGCTTATCCAGCCTTCAATCCCTTACGCCGCCGCACCTTATCCTCTCGCTGAGGAGTTCGTGTTAGCACAATTACCCTCGCTGATGATCGCGGTGGCTCTCACAGGATGGGTGGTTCATCCTCCCATCCCTCATCAAGCCATCAACCTTCCCGCCTGCAAGGCATTAAATTCAGAACTAGCGAGCCGCTTTTGGTTATAGGGCGTTGAGTCCAATCTACGGTATTTAATTCTTGGTGGAAGTTAAGCCCTTTTCAAGGTGTCTTCCACCACCATCGTGGTCTTTTCCGCACATCCCCTCGGCACTTCTCTGCAAAAAATTCAAACTATCATTTACATTCGACGACCTCCTTCCCTTGGTCCATTTACAACCACATATTCATACTTATGGGATTTTCCATAGTCCTTGGCCGGTTCAATTATATTTACAATCTGAGGGAAACAAGGTGCAGTTATATTTACAATCTGGGGGAAACATGGTGTAACAGGGAAGGAAAGAAACAAAAATATTTCGACACTTTGAAGGAAAAGATGAGTACCACACCAGTATTAGCACTGTCGAATCTTCAACAACATTTTGAGATCGAGACAAATGCCATCGGATACGCCATGGGTGTAGTATTGATGGAATATCATAAGCATATATGTTACCACTCTAAAAATTTTAACCAAGTTGTTGTTAACTATCTTATATATGATAAAGAGTTGTATGAATTAGTTCAAAGCGTAAAGAAATGGAAGCACTACTCATTAGGGAAGGAAACAATTATACATACATATCAACAACCCTTATAGTATCTTCAAGAATGGACCAAAATGCAACAATATCGACACTATAGATGGATGGGTTTTCTACAACAATTTCATTTGGTAATCAAGTACAAAAATGGTACAAGTAACAAGGTATATGATATGATTTCTAGACCTCTTATTGTTTCTTCTATTTGTTTGAAGAAAACGTATTTATCTCATGATAGCTATGTAGAAAAATATGCCATCGATGATGATTTTAAATAAGTATATGAGAAGCTAACCCATGGTGCACGTGTAGAGAACTATTGTCTGTATTGAAAATTACTCTATCATCTTGAAAAGCTATGTATTCCTACAAGTGAACGTGTCCATGTAATACGAGAAACTCACACTTCTCTTGTGTCTCGATATTTTCGGGTAGGAAAAAATATGGCTCATTTGCAGAGGTTTTGTTATTGGCCTCAAATGAAATAAATTGTAACTAAATATGTAATGGGGTGTGTGATGTGTTCTACTTGTAATCCTAATAATAGAAAACTGGGGCTATACTCACCACTTCTTATTCCATCCCATCCATGGGAAATCATTTCCATGGATTTTATAGGTGGTTTACCAATGACCAAAGAGGGTCATGATTATTTTTATGTCATAGTGGATAGGTTCAACAAGATCTGTATCTTGATGCCATGTAAGAAGAAGATCACTACTGAGAATACTTCTAATCTCTTCTTTTAGTATGTTAGGATTCACTTTGGGTTACCCCTGTCCATTGTCTCGGATCAAGATACTCATCCCTTGGGAATTTTTGGACTAGCTTGTGGAGAATGATGGATACCAAATTGAAGAGGTGCACTGCTTTCTATCCATAGATTGACGGACAAATAGTGGTGGTAAACATAACAGTGGAAATTTTTCTTCAAGGCCACTGCAACAAGCATCCTAAGTTATGGGATGAACAAATACCCTATGTAAAACATGCTTATAACCGATCTTTACATTAATCCACTCAGATTTCACCTTTTGAGACATGTTTTGGGTACCTACCCAAGGTTCCTCCGGACTTGATTTATGGGAGAGATGTCGATATGAATGAAGAATGAATAGAAGGCAAAGCCAACAACTTCATCCAGAGGATCCAACAAATACACCATGAAGTAAGAGAACAATTGGAGAAGAGTCAAGAACAGTATAAAGATCGACATGACAAGCACTAGGTTGATCATCAGTTCCAGGTTGGAGACCGGGTATGGCTTCACATCATGAAGGAGCGATTGAAGAGTGAAGGAAAGAAACTCAAGCCTATCCGTTAGGGACCCTTCACTATCTTGGAGAAAAGAGACACTAATTCTTTTCGTTTATATATTCCACCTTATATGTAGATTTACTCCATTGTGAATGTAGAGAACTTGAAAATGTTTTATCCTCCCATGATCATGGATTAGGATGAGGAAGTTTCAATAGCTTTGGTTGATGAGTTTTCACTTGAGTACTGATGAATTACAGGAAGATATCATCTTGGACAGAAGGATGAGGACTTCACGTAGGGGTGATGTTGATTATCTTCGAGTAGGCTTAAAGGGAACACATCCAAGCAAGGCAAAGTGGATTGAGAAGGACAAAGTGAGGGGACTCTTCCCTCACTTACTAGTTGATTGATGAAAGCTTTTAGTGGTTTAAAAAGAACTCAGTGGGAATGCATGATTCAAAAAGGATCCATATATGGATAAGAACAACTCTGAACTCGTAGAGGCAACTCAGAACGCTCAGAATGGCTTCAGCAAAGTGAGAAAAGGGAAAAAATTCAAACTTCCCAAAATATAATTATCACAAAGAGCGAGGTGCAAGATTTATAATGCAATAAACGACTCGTCAAACAGAGTTATGGATTGAAAGATATTTTTGGTCAAAGTGTTTTTCAACCTAGCCCAGTCAACAAGGATGAGTCAGCATCCATATTGTTGACGTCAACATCATCACATAATCGTCCGCACAACATATGTGGCAAACAAAGAGAGAGACATGTGTCATGTTGACATCATGATGATGATGTTGCAGCACGAGAGGCTGCCACATATCACTCATTTTTGGACTTTTTTGGTCGACTTGTGGACCAATGAAAAGTTACCACGTGGCAGTCTATATGACACGTGGCAAGGTGATGTAGAAGCAAGGTGTTGTGGTAGNAACATGCAATGAGGTAATGTGGGCCAATGATTGGCTTCCACGTGGCCCAGTCATGGGCTCCCATGTGGCAGTGGGAAAATGCCCAATGATGCCCAACAACTGAAAAATTCAAATATATATATATATATATATATATATTAAAAAACAGTTTGCCAAACCTGGCGGCTGCTTCGCCAGTTTAGCAGAATCTCTGCCAATTGCCTCCCCAGATTTAGCAGAGCACGCTAGAACCATTGTAACAAGGAGAAAAAAGGAGAAGCATGTGGGATTCGTCCATGAGACCTCCGCCTAACCAACAACCTAAGTATAGTTTTGCTAACCACTATGCCCAACGGACCCATCAATGCATAACTGCCTAGATTATATATAATAAGGGGCCTCAACCAGTGTACGGGGACAAGGGGAGACCAAAGCACAGATTTGGAGACAGGGCAAACATTTTGATATTTTCCGATCATTCATTTGCAAAGACATACAAGGAACCGAGGCAGGGGTGTCACTTGGGCCTGAAAGTGCCAAACTCTCATCGAGGCATGGAGACAGTCTTTTTTAGGTAGTTTGACACCACGAACATAATGGTGATGTTAGTTTTCTAATCTAAGAAAATATTTTGTAGTATAACTCCATAATGAAGTATACTTGTGTATTTTGTGCAATTAACATTCTTATAGTGTTTAATTTAGATACTGGTGAAATATTTCTGCATAATCAATTCCCTCTTTTTGTGAATACCCTTTTGCCACAAATCTAGATTTATATATATCTATACTACCATATTCTTTGAATTTAGGTTTCTATATCCATTTATATCCTATGGGATTTTATCTTTAGGCAATTAAGTCAATTCCCAAGTTTTTTTTTTCATTATAGAGTCCTATTCTTCCTCCATTGCTTTTCTTCATTCTTCATGTTCATTAGCTTCATTAAAAATCATGGGTTCTATGCCATTTGAAATATTACTCATTAGGGAATAATATTTATATTTTTTAGGTGGGCGAACCCGTCGTGAATATCTTTTCAATTGGTTGGTGACTTCTTCTCTCTTTTGTAAATATTCTTCTTCACTTCTAGATGTATCCATGTAACTGGGTGACTTTTCTTGTTCCTTCTTCTCTTTTTGACTTTCTCATCTTCAATAAGTACACACCATCCTTCATGACTGTTGTCTTCATCATTTCTTTCTCCCTGCTCATGGAAAATTACATCTCTACTTGTAAACTATTTGTGAGTAGATGGATAAAATAATTTATATGCTTTAAATTCTGAACAATATCCTATAAAAATATATTTGATAGCTTTAGCATCAAGCTTCTTCCTATTCTCCTTTGGAATATATGCAAAAGCCTTACACCCAAATATCCTGAAATTATTAACTGCTAGTTTAGAATCATACAAGGCTTCAAAAGGAGTTTTATGATCAAGACACCATGTTGGACTTCTCTTCTTTAGGTAAACAACAATGCTAATGGCCTCAACCCAAAAATCATTTGATAGATTCTTACCTTTCATCATACTTAGTGCACACTCCACCAGAGTTTTGTTTTTCCTTTCTGCAACTCCATTCTGTTGTGGAGTGTGGGGTGTTGTAAATTGTTGTACTATTCCATGATCTTTGCAATACTTGATGAAGTTCCCCAATCTATACTCTCCCCCTTGATCTGAGTGAAGGATTTTGATGTGTTTCCCTGTTTGCTTCTCCACCATGTTTTTAAATTCCTTGAAGTATTAAAAAACATCACTCTTTTTCCTAAGAAAATAAACCCATGTGTATCTTGTGCAGTCATAAATAAAGAATAAGAAATAATAAGCACCTCCTAGTGACCTTGTCTCAATTGGTCCACAAACATGAGTGTGTACAAGTTTTAATAGATATATTTTTCTCCTATCATGATTAGAGGGGAATTCATCTCTGTGCATCTTTCCTAATGCACAACCTTCACAAGAATCATACTCATTCTTCAACATAGGGAGTGCTTCAACCATACTTTGTTTTTGTAAGAACAACAAATCATGATAATTAATGTGACCATAACTTTGGTGCCAAAGAGTTTCTATAGGCATAGTCGCAGAAGTTAAAGCTTGATTATTCTTGTTAGTAACATCAAGATTTTATAGGCCTCCAACTCTGACACCTGAAGAAACAATACTATAATGATCCACCAAGTCCTTCACTGTACAATGTGTCTATAATAATTTTACCTTCAAACTCTGATATCTAATGGTGGACACAAAAAATCAAGTTTTTCTTTATCCTGGGAACATACACAACATTGAGAATGTGTCTGATAGCACCATTTAGAAGTGTTACTGGAATATCTCCATATCCCTTGATTTGATAAGAATGATCATCTCCAAGATAAATATGGGCACCATTATGTGTTTCTTTAAAGTTTATATACCAATTCTTATTACATTTCATGGGAATTGAAGTGCCATAATTAACAAACCATGCATGAACATCATCAGTTTCAACAGACAATGCAACATTAGACACAAACAATTTGAGATATTTTGGATCAATATTCGGGGTTTCTTCTGCAAAGTGTCCTGAATGTTTTATATGTTTATGCCTAGCCTCATCATCATTTTTCTTCTTTTAACATTCTATGGAAAGATGCCCAATCCTACCACAATAGAATCACTTAGGTTCATTTCTATTCGATGACATACCTTGATTTGGCTTTGACTTCCTCTGAAATGAACTTCCTCCTTTGCCTCCTTCTCGTGGTTTCCCTTTATGGAATCTCTTCTGTGTCCATAGTGCTAAGTCTGAATTTTGAGGCTTCAAATTCACACGCCTCTCTTCCTCTTGCAACAATATGCCTTTCAATTAATCAAAAGTAGGAGCTTTATCCCTCGCTGCAAGGCCTGTTATAAACATTTGATATTCCTCTAGCATTCCATTTAGGGAAATTGTGACACGATTAGTGCTTGACACTTTTTTCTCCTATATCTCCGAGTTTATCTTTCATTTCTTTAACTCACCAAATAAAAGTACTAACATACTCATTTATATCCATTTTAATACTTAGCAACTCACTCTTTAGAAAAAGAATGTGATCTGTATTATTAGTTTGATACAGATCTTTAAGTGCTTGCCACTTTCACTAGAAATCTTAGAATCTCTAATATGCAAAATTATGCTATCTTTAATAGACATTCTCAACAATACCTTGGATTTTTTCTCTCCCTTATCTCAATCTAGGATTTTTTCCGTTGTCACACCTACAGTCGCATCATGCTTCATCTTCTTTCACGATTGTCCATACGACATAACCTTCCATCAAGGTTTGCATCTTAAATTTCCAATTGATGAAATGCAAACCATCCAATTTATTGGCTTCGTTGAGGTAGGTTTCTATCAATGGATTCTCCATCTATCAAATCTACACAGATCTTATGATTTATGAACATGTGTGGACTTGAAGTGTATGCGCGGATAGAGAACTTATGCAAATAGCTTTAGCAAACAACGATCTCCCTTACCAAACAACGATATCCCTTCAACTCAGATTCTCTCTTCTTCGTGCGCCTGTGTATGCAGATTTCTCACGCAAATTTCCCTTGCACAAAGACAATGCACCAGCAAGGAAATAACAATCGTTGGTGGCCTCCACACTGGCTTTCCATTTTCTACTCCACTACGATCTCCCTTGCAACAAGACCCTTCATGCACAAACTAGCAGGGAACTAAAATGAGGAGGAACGAAAACAATCCGTTCAACCCTCCCCTTCACCAACAAGCGATCCGCCTCTTTATGATATTGCTCCACGTAGATGGTAGCATGTAGCCTCTCCACGCTCAAACAATAGAGAGTGACTCCAGGGGCGCGCGACAACAAGTTCATACACTCTCCACACAGACTCGCTTCTCATGCAGATCGATAGAGGGCTTAGTCATGCTCCACTCAGACACTCTTCTCCAACGCAGACTCTCTCCTCCAATGTGATGGCTCGAATCCTCCTCATACGTGATCTCTTCTCTGGCGTGGTTTCTAGTATTGAAACTGGAGAGAAGAAAACTGACTCAGAACATTTGGAGACAGGGAATCAATGTTACACTTCATTCAAATGATTAATGAGAATTACAATGTATATATACGATGCCATATAGTTTAGGAACGGTTTTGAAACGTAATGAGAATTACAATGTATATATACGATGCCATATAGTTTAGGAACGGTTTTGAAACGTTGGGACGGTTGGAAACTAATCACCCTCAAAGCAACTAATTCTCCATTATTCTAAGTTTTTCTTCTAGAACATCACATATATTAATTCAATGTTTCAATATACTTATGGATAAAATCAATATATTCAATATAATAATTTTGAAATGATTATTTAATTTGTATTTAAGAAAATCAATATTTCATGTAAATAGTAAAATATAATTTATTATTTACATAAAAACATTTTATTATTATTATTATAATATAATAGATGGTGTGTAACTCATATATACTATTAGTTTTAAAAGAAAAATATTATAAATTTTAAATAAATATAAATTATAAAAAAACAATTTCAATTATTATTTAATATAAAAAACTTAATCATACATTAAATTTAATTTAATATAAAAAAAAATCATCTATTTAATTTAATTTAATTGATAATGATGATGATGGTTAGCCGTCGTTGAGATCAAAATTGGTTTAAGAAAAACAAAAGATTACTTGGATTTCTTTAAAATGTTATCAATGCTTGAAAACCATTAAGAGAAGTGTTTCAAGATCACTAATGTATTGGTGACTTAGAAGGTTAGGAAGGACCGTATTGTAACAAATAAGATATAATTTGGGTATATGCATGACATTTTAAGAGAAATTGTTTTTCATCTTCAACCCTCTTGATGTCACAAAGGTGACACATTATTTATTACCGTGGTGTTTTGGAGATTGTCCAACACCCAATTTCACTATGCATCTCATGATAATTAGTTATTATTTTAGACATACTGATTCTCTTCTTTACGCTAGTCAAAATAGATAGATACTATTGATCTTCAAGGTTAGGGTTAACCACCTCCTTGTAATATCATAATTTTTTTTAATCCTCTAATTGTTTATCACCATTAATTCTCCTTAAATTTACCTTGTGCAATATTTTTAATATCATTGTTATTTTGTAGAATAAATTATTCTTTTATTGCCCAATGATTATTCAAGACTTCGCATCATTATGCCATCCCCTCTTGAGTCGTTGGTCATTTTGGCTAGATTTCGAAACAATTTTGGGGATCCTTTTGTTATCCATGATGTTTATCTCGTTCTTGTACATTAAGTACCTAATCACAGTTGTTCTCTCAATGGGAAAAATGATCGCTTCAATGAGGAGGATATGATACAATGTATTTCCTTTAACTTTTACATTATAAGTTATACAATTATTTTGGATCTACTCTATCTTTCTCCAGGATTTTCAAGAGATATTTCATCCCCAAACTTCACATCCACACAAGATAACATGAGTGACAAGAGTCTCAAAGAGGATTTCTTTCTTATCCCATATCCAAAGTATGCTAATTTACAATTATTTTCAAGCCCATAATAATCTTTCTACCATCCATTTATCCTTTTCTCAATGCTATAAATACAATTGAGCTTTTGATGAATATCAATTCCAAGATACTTGTATGAAGACACTTTGTCCAAGATATTATTGTCATATACAAAATTATTGTAGTTAATCTTGTTGGATTCAATGATCATAACCTTTGTTTTGTCAGTGTTCACAGTCATACATGTACTTGAGAAGAAGTTCTTCAAGATTCTAAGTTTCTTACTAAGTCACAAGGAAACTTTTCATAATAAAAATATCATCATCATTGAGAAGAAGAATGATGACTACATTAGAAATAATTGGTCCAACACAACTTGTGGCTTCCAAACAATCTTCTAATTTGTCAATATAAATGAAAAAAGGGCAGGGGAAAGGGGAAAACCTTGCTTGACTCAAAATATTTCCTAATGTCAATGAAACAACAAAGGATATTGGTTTTGTTGTTGCGAAGCCCCTATGAAATGATCCCAAGCATGATAAAGTGGTACACAATTGAATGATAACCTCTAAAACCGATCTGACCTTTAGCTCTTTTTCTATGGCTTGATATCCATATGTTTATCTTCCTTTCCAAAACACTTCCACATAGCTTCGGCAAAATATGTCTAATAATAATGGTCCTATAATTAGAGGGATTGTTTTTATCCCCACTTTTAAAAATAGGTACAATGAGGCTTTGATTCCAAGGTTTAGGGAAGCCCTTCTTGAATGCTAAATTGAAGAGCTTGTGTATGTGGGGGATCAAAAAAGGTCCTCAAATTTTTAATATTTCATGTTGCTAGCCTCAATGTCCTTATATTTCCCATTTGTAAGTCGCTTAACCCAAAACATTATGTCCTCCATAGAAAAAACATAATTTCTTGTATACACTTTTGGAATTTTGTCGAGGACACTATGGGATTTGTAAATACTTTTAAGTTAGGAATTACAATATGTCAAGGGAATAATAGCATTTTCTTTAGTTTTACGAGTCAATATTTACCTCCAAAATTTCTTTTGATCTAGCATAGAAATGTGCAAAAGATTCTCTTTCTTTCTATTTATGTAGTGCATTTTTTTTCTTTTAATTAGGGTTGTGTATTTATTAATATTATCATATTTCAAAGACTCATTAAATACATCCCTAATGGATTTTCTAGCAATTTTACACTCGTTATCATACCAAGGGTTGAGAATTATATTCTTCTTTTTACACAACACTTCAATAGATAAAAGTTTTATGGAGGTAGAGAGGATTGTTGTAAAATTATGATATATGTCTTCAATATTTTTTTTATATGATAGAATATTTAAATCATTATTTAATTACTTTAAAAAGTGATTAGGTTTATTTTTGTCAAAAGGTATATGCCTTTGGTTACAAAACTTATCTTCAAGGGGCTTTTTTTGCATGGTTAAGTTTATAGTTAGGGTTAAATGGTAAGAATTTACTATTTGGTTGTAAACAAGGATATATGATATCACATAGTCCACAACAATACTACCTATCCCATGGATATATGGTTATATTTTTTCCACCTCATTAGACTATTACAAATTCTTAGATCTTAAGAAATGAAAAGCTTGATTAGCTCAATACCATATAAATTCTTGGTCAATTCTTCTGAATTTCACTTGTTTCTATTAACTAAAACAAGGTCTTCATCTAGCCAAAAAATATTAGGATTGGAATCGTTTCTTAAGATAATAGCTTGAGTAGTTGCAATTCTAGAATTAATGTCTCCTATTAGTATCATAATACCTTCATTTCTCATAATGTAAATATATTTTTCTAAGATTTTATATGGACAATTTTTATCTAGATTGTTTTTTGTATAAAAGGTAGAATTAATAGGCGCAAAATAACAAATTTCTATATACATATTCTTAGCACTGACATCTGAAATATCAACCCAAATGAACTGATTGAGAGGGTCTTTTTTATGAAGACGAATGTGAAGACAAATTTAATTTAATATAATTTTTTTTTTATCTATTTAATTTAATTTAATTGATCATGATGATGATGGTTAACCTCCCTTGAGACTAAAATTGGTCTATCGGACCTTAAGAGAAGCAAAACATTACTTGGATTTCTTTAAAATGTTATCAATGATTGAAAAACATTAAGATAAATGTTCCAATATCACTAATGTTTTTATGACTAAGAAGGTTAGGAAGGCTTGTATTGTGAAAAGTAGGATCTAATTTGGGTATATATAGGGAATTATAGGAGAAATTGATTTTCATCTTCAACCCTGTTGATGTCACAAAGGAGACACATTCTTTCATTCCATGGTGTTTTGGAGATTTTCCAACGCCTAGTTTCACTAAGTAGCTCATTATAACTAGTTCTTATTTTAGGAATATTGATTTTCTTCTTGATGGTAGTAAAAATATAGAGATATTATTGATCTTCAAGGTTATGGTTAACCACCTCCTTATAATGTCATTAATTTTTGTATCCTCTAATTATTTATCACACCATAGATTCTCCTTAAATTTAGCTTGTACAATATTTTTAATATCATTGATATTCTATAGAATAACTTCTTCTTTTATTCCCCAATGATTTATCCAAGACTTGGCATCATTATGCCATCCCCACTTGAGTCGTTGGTCATTATGGCTAGATTTTGAAGCAATTTTGGGGTTCCTTTTTTTATCCTTGTTGTTTATCTTGTTCATGTGCATTAATTACCTAATCATAGTTTTTATCTCAATGGGGTAAATGATCACTTCGATGACGAGGATATGATATGATGTATTTCCCTTAACTTTAATATTATAAGTTATAAAATTCTTTTGGATCTACTATATGTTTCTCCAGGATGCTCGAGAGATATTGCATCCCCAAACTTCACATCCACACAAGATAACATGAGTGACAAGAGCCTCAAAGAGGATTTTTTTCTTATCCCATAGCCAAAGGTATGCAAATTTAAAATTATTTTCAAGCCCATAATAATCTTTCTGTCCTCCATTTCTCATTTTCTCAATGTTATAGTTCCAATTGAGATTTTGATGAATATCAATTCCAAGATACATGTATGAAGATACTTCCTCTAAGCTATTATTGTCATATACAAAATTATCGTAGGTAATCTTGTTGGATTTAATTACGATAACCTTCGTTTTGTCACTGTTCACAGTCATACATGTACTAGAGAAGAATTCCTTCAGGATTTTAAGTTGCTTACTAAGTCACAAGGATACTTTTCATAAGAAAAATATCATCATCATAGAGAAGAAGGATGATTACTACATTAGAAATAATTGTTCCAACACAACATGGGGCTTCCAAGCAATCTTCTAACTTGTCAATGTAAATGACAAAAAGGGTAGCAGATAGGGGACAACCTTGCTTGACTCCTATATTGCAGTTAATTTCTTCTAACCAACCATCAGTGCTCCTAAAAAAAGAATGATAGTGGTTTAATTGTTGTGAATCTCCTATTCAATGATCCTAATTGTGATAAGGTGGTACACATTTGAATGATAACCTCTAAAATCGACATGACCTTTAACTTTTTTTTATGGCTTTCTATCCATAGTCTCATATTGTTTTAAAAAACACTTCCATATAGCTTAGATAAAATATGTCTAATAATAATGGTCCTATAATTAAAGGGATTGTTTTATCCCCACTTTTAAAAATAGGTACAATGAGGCTTTGAGTCCAAGGCTTAGGGAAGCCCTTCTTGACTACTAAATTGAAGAACTTGTGTATGTGGGGAATCAAAATAGGGCATCCAATTTTTAATACTTCAGCTTGATATCCCTCAATGTCCTTATATTTCGCATTTGCAAGTCACTTAACCCCAAACTTTATGTCTTCTATAGAAAAAACATCATCTTTTATATACACTTTTGGAATTTTGTCGAGGACACTATGGAATTTGTAAAGATTTTTAAGGTAGGAATTACAACATGTCACAGGAGTCATAGAATTTTCTTTAGTTTTATGAGTCAAAATTTACCTCCAAAATTTCTTTTGATCTAGCTTAGAAAGGTTCAAAACATTCTTTTGCTTTCTCTTTATGTAGTGCATTTTTTTTCTTTTGATTAGGGCTTTGTATCTATTAATATTATCATATTTCAAAGACTCATTACATACATCCCTAATGTATTTTCTAGAAATTTTACACTCATTATCATACCAAGGGTTGAGAATTACATTCTTCTTTTTACACAACACTTGAATAGATACAAATTTTATGGAGGTAGAGAGGATTGTTGTAAAATTATGATATATGTCTTCAATACATTTTTTTTATATGATAGAAGATTTAAATCATTGTTTATATGATAGAAGATTTAAATCATTGTTTAATAAGTATATGCCTTTGGTTACCAAACTTATCTTTAAGGGGTTTTTTCTTCATGGTAAAGTTTAGAGTTAATATTAAAAGGTAAAAATTTACTACCTGGTTGTAAACAAGGATATTTGATATCACATAGTCCACAAAAATACTACCTATCCCATGGATACAAGTCATATGGTTATATTTTTTCCACCTCATTATACTATTACAAATGATTAGATCTTGAGAAATGCAAAGCTTGATTTGCTCAGTACCATATAAATTCTTGGTCAAGTCTTCCAAATTTCTCTTGTACCTATTAACTAAAACAAGGTCCTTGTCTAGCCATAAAATATTAGGATTGGAATCGTTTCTTAATATAATATCTTCATTAGTGACAGTTATAAAATTAAAATCTCCTATTAGGATAATACTACCTTCATTTCTCATAATGTAAATATATTTTTCTAAGATTTTATAGGGACAATTTTTATGTAGATTATTTTTTTGTATAAAAGGTAGAATTAATAGGTGCAAAATAAAAAAAATGGTATATACGTCTTCTTAGCATTGACATATGAAATCTCTGCCCAAATGAACTGATTGAGAGGGTATTTTTTATGAATACGTTTGTGAGGAGAAATTTAATTTAATATAAAAAAATAATCATCCATTTAATTTAATTTAATTGATGATGATGATGATGTCTAACCTATTGATTAATTGGGTTGGTTTTCATTGATGTCAAACCTTGAATAAAGTCTGGTAGTGAATTCTAGTAGCACAAAGGTTTGCATAATGAACCCGAGTTTGTTTGATGTATAATGATATGAGTTTTGACATATTTGCAGGTAAGACTATTCGAGATGGATAGTACATGTCATGGCATTTCACGTGGTATGTGGAATGTCACATAACTCCTCACAGTTTGAGAGTTATGGCCTTACGAAGTTGAAGGAACCTCATATGATTGGCTTGAAACCCCAAAAGGTCAAATAAGTCAAAGTTCTTGCAAACAGGATTATTTAAATAATAAAGTAAAGTGAAAAAGTCAAAGAGGATTATTTAAATAATAAAGTGAAGTGACAAACTCAAAGAAGATTATTTAAATAATAAAGTGAAGTGACAAAATCAAAGAGGATTATTTAAATAACAAAGTGAAGTGACAAAGTCAAGGAGGATTATTTAAATAATAAAGTAAGTGGAGAACTTTCTAATTATGGAAAGTGGTTATAAGAAGGCAAACCCTAAAATGAGGAAAATGGGTTAAGTGGTCAATTGGCTATTGGATACATGGACAAGTGGTTGGACATAGGTGACTATGTGGACAAAGTGGCTATGTGGACAAAGTGGCCTAGAAGATGCTTCTAAGGAAGCTACTTGGAGAGTATAAATAAGAGGCAGTGCTCTCTCAATTTAATCACACTTGAGCATATTGAATATCTGCAGGTGACTGAGGTAACCAAAGGATATATAAGCTGAATTTTAGAGGGAAAGTGAAGTAAAGAAGGCCGAAATTCAAGGGAGGATAAATTCTTTTGATGATGCTTTCTAAGGTATGTTATTTACAAGTTATCTCACCCTTTTCACAATAATGTTCTTTCTAGAATGATTCAGAGACTGAAATTGGTAGGTCATTAAGAAAACATATCCAAGTAGATGTGGTACAAATTTCATCTTGTGCATCGTTGTATTTTTGGAGTTACACTCCATGGAAAATAGGGTTTGTGGCTAGTCCTCAAATTGTTCTAAAACAAGTGTTCCAGGTAAAAACGTCATAAATTATTTATAATAGATCCAAATTCAGTAAGACAAAATGTGTTGGTTAGAGTAAAATATGTAGTATTTTGTGTAAAATTTTCATATCCATACAACAAATATTATGTGCGAGGCACACTCTACAATTTGGCTCTCTAGAATAAGTCAGAATTCAACAAGGTATGCCATTTTTTCTATAACTCCTTTTATGAGAGGTTCTAAGTAGTGACACCTGGAGGATTTTCATTAAACACCATGAAGAACATTGTGTACTATTTTAAGATATTTACTCATTATAGGTACATATTTATGATTAATTTAAGTTAGGGTTGTTGACTAATCCAAAACTAGTCATGTGAGACTAAAGTAAAGTTTTATGAAAATGCTAGTCTCTTGTTGTTAAATTTAAGGAAGGTTTGCAGGTTGAGGTACATGCATGGTTGATGCACTTGTGTAGGGACCTAAATTTAAGTAAGCCTAAAAGTTTCATATAATTAAACATAGAATTTCCTTCAGTACGTAAATAATTCATTTATCTTCATATAAGAATATAATATTTGGCAGAAATTAAATTTGTTTACATCATGAAAATAAATTACCTAATCATTACATAACTCAACAAATCCAAAAATAAAATACATCTTCTTGATGCTAAACTCTCGCTTGTTTGGTTGTCCTCCCTGTTGCCTTGGCCAACCTGCTGCTTTGACCAAACCCTGCCCAAACTGACTAACCACCCATCCAGCTAGGAGAAGCTTGTCCGGCTCCCTAGCTCCAAGATACCGTAGGGAATCCTGGCCCCCATGCCCAAAACCCCCAGCAACCTGGTGCCCCCTGCAATGGTTCACCAAAACTCCCAGACCAAAAACTCCTCAAAACCAGAAGATATCCAACAAAAATACAATGCCCTCCTCCAAAATGCTTCCTCCCCCCAAAATCCTCCCTTCATATCTCCCCCCATCCACCAACTCCCTATCCTCCATTAATTACCTTATCCTCCCCATTATTACCTTATCCCATGCCTTTATTACCTTATCCTTTATTTAATGCTTCATTTCCCCCTGCATACGTAAAGTATTTAATTAAATAAATTAAAATTATTAAGCCCATTTAATTCATTACACAAACCTTTAATGTGTCAATTGATTAATTAATTAATCAATCAACAAATATAAACAATTAATTAATAAATAAATAATTAAAAAATATTATTAAAAAATAAACATTGTTTAACTAAAACATATTAGGATAGTTAATTATCTAATTAGTTATACTTGATAAACCCTATGCAATTGTCTAACCAAGGTTGTTACATACACCCACCCTTCAGGAAACTTCGTCCCGAAGTTAAGGTATTTCATGATGCAAAGGAAAAGAAACATGGTTCACACATTTATAACAATTAACCGACATTATTAGTAAGTAAGCCAAGAAAACTCATACATACTAATGTACATGTACAAGAAATGCATGTGTAGCTAGTACATACAAGTCTCATGAATGTACTA
>SNQJ01S0031501.1:142959-167159 GCA_010110895.2 Picea sitchensis | reverse complement strand
CCTGTCTTGCAGGTTAGGTGGAGGTGGAGCTGGAGCTTGGACCAGATTTATCTAATTAAGTGTTTCAGGGTCCCTGGACTGCTAGATTTATCTAATTTGTGGGTGGGTACAGTTCCATTCATAAGTTGGGTAGGTGGGTAGGTAGGTCTTGAAGGCTCCAGTGCTTCAAACTAAAGCTCTAATACCAAGTGTAGGGACCTAAATTTAAGTAAGCCTAAAAATTTCATACAATTAAACATGGAATTTCCTTCAGTGCGTAAATAATTCATTTATCTTCATATAAGCATATAATATTTGGCAGAAATTAAATTTGTTTACATCATGAATATAAATTACCTAATCATTACATAACTTAGCAAATCCAAAAATAAAATACCTCTTCTTGATGCTAAACTCTCGTTTGTCTGGTTGTCCTCCCTGCTGCCTTGCCCAGCCTATTGCTTTGACCGAACCCTGCCCACACCGACTAACCACCCAGCCAGCTAGGAGCATCCTATCCGGATCCCTAGCTCCAGGAAACCGTAAGGAAACCTAGCCCCCATGCCCAAAACCCCCAGCAACCCGGTGCCCCCTACAATGGGTCACCAAAACTCCCAGACCAAAAACTCCTCAAAGCCAGAAGATATCCAACAGAAATACAGTGCCCTCCTCCAAAATTCTTCCTCCCCACAAAATCCTCCCTTCATATCTCCCCCCATCCACCGACTCCCTATCCTCCATTAATTACCTTATCCTCCCCATTATTACCTTATCCCATGCCTTTATTACCTTATCCTTTATTGAATGCTTCATTCCCCCCTGCATATGTAAAGTCTTTAATTAAATAAATTAAAATTATTAAGCCCCTTTAATTCATTACATAAACCTTTAATGTGTCAATTTATTAATTAATTAATCAATCAACAAATATAAAAAATTAATTAATAAATAAATAATTAATAAATATTATTAAAAAATAAGCATTGTTTAACTAAAACATATTAGGACAATTAATTATCTAATTACTTATACTTGATAAACCCTATGCAACTATCTAACCAAGGTTGTTACAACTTTTTCATGGTACAATTTGATTACATGTTGTTTGGTACAGGTTGGTGCATGGTTGATGCACTTGTTTATGGTGCAGGTTGATTACAGGTTGAGTTACAAGTTGATGCATGGTTTATGCATGGTTCAAGTTATTGGTATGGGTCATTTGTTGCAGGTTTATTAATACAGGTTTACAGTAGTATATATCACAGTGATAGTGTGACAGTGGTTCCATCAATCTAGTTATACGTCAGGGTGGTTCGACGGGGAAAGGAAAATTTGTTGTAGCCACCTTCTAGTTGTAACCAGAGAACATAGGGGGTTATTTTCTCCTTCTAGTTGTAGACATATATTTGGGGAGTTGGAGCTTCCCTTGCGTTGGATCCTCCTTACACTTGCAGCTGGAAAACAAAGGAAGCTGGTGCTTCCAATGAATGCAATTCTTCAAGACATATAAGAAAAATAATTATGTGTTTTTCTCTCGCTTTGGGTTTCCACATAAACACACTGGTGTACTGTGTATGTGTATGATTATTCATTTGTTCATTTATTATTTACTCTGTAAATATTGGATAATAATTCTACATTGATATAAAAATGATTAGATTTCTCTATTACTGATTCACCCCCCCTCTCATTAATCCAACAATTGGTATCATAGAAGTTTCATTCAAAAATCAGTTTAACCACTGAAAGGTAGATCATGGAGAACAACAAATGTATAATAATGGAATACCAGAGTTTGATGGATAAAAGTATGCATTTTTTAGCATAAGGATGGAGACATATATACAGGCACAAGGATTTGAAATTTGGCAATCAATTGTAGATGGAGACACAGCACCAACAGTTCCTCCGAAAAATGACAAATAAATGAAACTCGGTCAGAATAATCTCAAAGCCGCAAATTCACTTCTGAATGGTCTTGGAGAATCGATATTCACCAAAGTTTCATATTTTAAATATGCTAAATAGATTTGGGACAAAATTCGAAATATTTATAAAGGAGATTCAAAAGTCATTGCAACAAAGCTTCAAACTTACATAGGTTAGTTCAAACAACTAAATATGAAGGAAGATGAGAACATTGTCGCTTACTTTTTACGAGTCCATGAAATAGTAAATTCATTCTTGGGATTGGGGGAAGAAATCAAAGAATTTGTAATTTTTCAAAAGGTACCAAGATCTCTTCCTATGAGATTTGACCCTAATATATCAACACTAGAAGAAAGAGAAGATCTAAACTCAATAAGGATGGACGAAGTACATTAAATTTTCACAGCATATGAAATGAGAACTGAACAGGAAAATCCAAATATAAAAGAAGAATCCTTCAAAGCATCCAAAAGGTCAATGCAAAAGGGATATCAAAAAGAAAAAGAACATAACAATAGCAATGACATCTTAGAAGATGATGAAGAAGCGACCAACTTTGTCAGAAGATTGAACAAGGGAACCAATGGAAGGTATAGAGGTAAGTTTCCTTTGATTTGTTTTAATTGTGATGGTATTGGTCCTTTTTCTAACAAATGTTCTCATAAGAAAAAGAGAAATGATGAAGGTTACTCAAATATAAAACAAACATATAAAGGAAAAAGAACCACAAAGAAGGTTTTCAAGAAAAGCTTATGCACCAAAGAAGACATCTCATCATCAGATGAAGATGAATTCAATGACAGTGAGACAGAAAGAGTTCTATTCATGGAAGTAGAAGACTCTGATAAAGAAGTCTCCAAAGAATAATTTGAAGAGGCAAAAGTTGACTACCGAGAAGAATTTTTGTGTTAGATAGAATTTGTGGGAAGAGAAAAGAAAAAAAACAAGAAACTACAAGAGAAACTAGATAATAAATAAGACACTCAGGAACTAGAACAAATGATCACAAATTTGAAGGTTCAAATTGAAGAAGATAAAAGAATTGAAGAAGCACTCTAAGAACATCTATAAGGAAGAGACATGATCATTGGAAATTTGGAAGAATAAATTGTCACATTAAGAAAGGATCTTCAAAAGAAAAATATGCAGAACAACTCAAACGTTTTGAATGACAATATCAACAGTCAAAAACTTCATCATGATAAGTATGGACTTGGATACAATCAGACAGAAAAGGGATCAAGATCCAAAACAACATAAGAAGAAACATATTCAAAACGTTATGTAGAAACAATCAAAAGGGATAGGAAGGCCTACAAAGAAAATTACAGGGACACTCCTCCACCAAGAGGATTCAAATTTTAGAATCAATGATCGACAGAAACATATAGGCATCGGGAAGAAGAAGGAGTCATAAGAGTACCTCCTTTCAAAAGATCTTCAACTGCCAAGTATCAAACTATATTTTTTGGTTTATGTTATGCATGTAATAATTTTGGATATAAAGCTGTGAATTGCAGAGCTAACAACAAGAACATAAACAACTTTGCAATTCATACACAAAAGGGTTATCCAAGAAGGCCTAGTCAAACACAGAGAAGAAGTTACAACATGTTTGAATATTTGGGCACTTAAGTGGACTGCTACAAATGTAACAACTTTGGACATATTTACAAAGATTGCAGAATGGTAGTCCCTCCTAGAGAGCCACAACAGAACAACAACAGTGACAGACAAAAACCTCAGAAAAGTACATGGATAATAAATAAAAATCAGTATAGCAATGAAGAATGCACACTCTCTCTACAAGCTACACAGAAGAAACATGGTTGGTCTGTTGAAAGTCATTGTTCAAAACACATGAAAGATGATGGATACATGTTTATTACATTAATAAAGGAAAGAGATGGATTAGTCTCCAGAAATGATGATTCAACTAAAATCATTGGAAAAGGCACAGTCATAATTGGGAACAAGAATACCAAGGAAGAAAATGTTCCACAAGTAGAATATATGAAACATGATCTTCTATGTGAGTCAACTGTGTGACCGAGGTCATAAAGTTACTTTCGATTCACCAAATTGTGAGATAAGAAAAGAAGGTTCAGGAAAATTGATTGCAACAACTGCGAGAACTTCAAGCAAGATATATGTATTAAGTGAAATTGGAAATGAAAAGTGTTTCCTAGGAAAGAATGATGAAAGTTGGCTATGTAATAGAATAATGGGTCACATACATTTTGATAAACTTGTCAAATTCGGAAAAAGGGAAGGAGTTAGAGAAATGCCCCAGATCGCGAAACCAACCAACACTTTATAAACGCATTGTGAACAAGGAAAGAAAACAAAGACCAGGTTTAAATCAAAAGAATATTCAATGACAAGTCCACTAGAGATTGTGCATACTTATCTAGTTGAACCAACTACAATAAAGGGTTTAAAAGGTGAGAAATACTTTATGTTATTAGTTGATGATTATAAAAGAATGATTGCAGTTTTCTTTCTCAGGAATAAGTCAGAATCTTTTGAAAACTTCAAGGTCTACAAGGAAATGGTTGAAAATGAAATGGATTCAAAAATAAAGTGATTGATATCTAATAATGGAGGAGAGTTCACCTCAAAGGAATTTATGGAATACTACAACAGGAATGGAATAAAAAGGAAATTCTTCATTTCTACGACACCTCAACATAATGAAGTTGTTGAAAGAGAAAACGAGACAGTATAGGAAATGGATCAAACAATGCTAATGGACTCCAAATTGAGAGATATCTCTTGGAAACAGGCAGTGCATACAACAGTTCACATTGTTAAAAATAGAGTAATTCTCAGAAACAACAATGACAAAAATACCTACGAGCTATGGAAAGGAATACCAACAAATGTGAAGCACTTCATATTTTTTGGAAGAAAATGCTACATCAAAAGAGAAGATGGAAGAATGGGAAAGTTTGACTCTCGTTTGGACAAAGGAATATTTGTTGGTTACTCAAGTACAAGGAAAGCATACAAGTGTTACAACCTGAGATTGAACAAAGTTGTGGAAAACATCAACGTAAAAATTGATGAAACAGGTAGACAAGAATTAAAGGAAGAAGAAAATGAATCAATGGAACAAATTTATGAATAATAAGTAGAATATGAAGAAGGGGAAGTGAATATGATCTGACAAAAGTAGAAGAGAAAGTTCAGCAAGTGCCTCCAAAGACACCTAGAAGACGAGTACATAAGAATCATCCTTCAGATCATATTTTCAGAAACAAAGATGCAAGAGTTGAGACTAGAAGAAGAATCTGTTCACCGGAACAAACACACCTAGCACTCTCATCTACAATTGAACCAACCTGGTTTGAAGAGGCTAGCAAGGATGAATTTTGAAATAAGTCCATGCATGAATAATTGGATCAAATAGATAAAAATAACACTTGGGAATTGGTTTCAAGACCAAAGGCTAAGAATGTGATCGACACAAAGTGGGTATACAGGAATAAATTGAATGAAGATGGACAGGTTACAGGGAAAAAATCTAGATTGGTATGTAAATGATATGCACAGGTTGAAGGAATCGATTTTGAAGACAGATTTTCCCCGGTTGCCAGAATGGAAACAATCTGATTTCTTTTAGCTTATGCATGCTCAAAAAATATTAAAGTGTATCAAGTGGATGTAAAATCATGTTTTCTTAATGGGGAACTTGAAGAATAAGTCTACATTGAACAACTAGAAGGATTTCAGTTGTCATAGAACAAAGATTATGTGTGTAAAGTAAAGAAGGCCTTGTATGGTCTAAAATAGGCTCTTACATCATGGTACTCTAGACTAGATAAATATCTACAGTAGGCAAGGTTCATAAAAGGAAGTGCAGACAAAAACCTCTACATCAAGGTAACTCAAGACAGTATTTTATTAATTGAAGTTTATGTTGATGATATTATTTTTGGAAGTACTGATGACAAGTTAAGCTAGAAATTTGAAAAGGACATGCATAATGAATTTGAAATGTCATTACTTGGAGAGCTATCCTTCTTTCTGGGTCTTCAGATACATCAGAGAAACCAAAGAATTTTTATTTCTTAAACCAAGTATATTAGATAAATGCTAAAGAGGTTCAGAATGGAAGATTGGACACCAATTATCACTCCCATAAAAACCAATTGCAAGTTGAGAAAAGATGATGATTCAAAGTCTACAGATCAGAGGAAATGCAGATCAATGATTGGTAGCCTCCTATCTGTGAGAGCATCCAGACTAGATGTAATGCAAGAAGTTGGACAGGTGGGAGGATTTCAAGCAACACCAAAGGAATCACATGTATTAGCAGTGAAAAGGATTTTCAAATATCTCAAAGGAAAAAAATATTTTGGATTATGATATCCAAAAGGAAAGGATCTATCACTTATTGCCTACACAGATTCATATTGGGAAGGTTTCATTGATGACCAATGAAGCACTAGTGGAGCAACGCTCTAATTGGGTGAGTGTTTAGTATCATGCCTAAGCAAGAAACAATCATCAATATCTTTATCTACAGCCAAGGCAGAGTATATTGAAGACGCAACATGTTGTACATAGGTTCTATGGATGAAACAAACTCTAACCAATATACAGGTTTAGTATGATGAGCCCATTCCAATCTATTGTGATAATACTATAACACCCTGGGTTTTGAACCCCCATTTTAAATAATGTATTGTTACAATGTTGAGAGGCCAGGGTTGCTAAACAATTATTAAAAGGCCAGTGTGCCCAAGACATGCAATGTTTTTCTATCATTATTAATAATAAATACATGGTTGGCTCCTAGACGGACAAGAACTAGAGTTATAGGGGACTATGATTCCACAAGAGAGAGATCTTGAGGGGCTAAGTGTTTATTCCTATGTTAATTACCCGTTTTGACTAAGGGAGGGGGTAGATTATGTGAGCTTCTTAGGGAAGGCCATGAGGTTCTTAATTCCCCACAAAGTTACTTAAACCCACCTCTAATATGATGGGGATGTTCGACTGATGGAGTTTTCACTGATTTTATTGTACGTTCATTCATTTCCCTCACGCAATTTCATGCACTCACTTACCCATTCATTGATCCATCCTCCCCTGCATCTTGGCTTGGAAAAGGGAAAGGAACTGTTGAGAATTAGCCATGGGATAGTTGGTTGTAACAGTCACTGGTGCAATCCAGCCATGACCTGGGGCCTGCATGTCTGAGATGCATTGGCCCGTGCCATGTTTTTCTCACAACTGTGAGTATTGAGAGTTCCAACATTAATATTCTATACCATCTATGTTGCAGGCCCTAGAAAAAGGATAAGGACTACATGAGGGACAATGTGATAGAGAAGGGTGGAGTTACATTCTCTTGGGTGGTACAGGTTGGGTGGAGGAGAGATGGGTGCTTGGATTGTTGTGGGTGTTGGGAAACATGTGAGAGCTTGAGATCTGACTGGTTTGGGAACCCAAGTACAATATGGAACCGTCCTTGTGGATTCATAGCCCTGGCTCGGGGGTGACACTATTGTTGATATTTGGTGTAGTGGTGTCTATGGTTGGGTGGAACTTCCTTGGTCTGCAGCCAGTTGGTGTCGCCTTTTTATTAAGATAAGTGCTCTTTGTTGTGATATTATTATCTATGAATGAATGTATTTCACTATGTAATTTAATTATCGTTTAACTAAATCTTAGATTATGCATGCTTGTTGGATATTGATGTGCATGTTGCTAAATATTGTACCTTATACATTCTTATTAATTAAAGAAGGTATCGATAAGAGTAAAAGGTCCAAGGGTGGGCTTCAAGGTAGCATCCCCTAGCCTATGGCTGGATGGGGATGTTACAGTTCGGTATTAGAGATTCTAGTTGAAACACCAGGCCAGTATAGGCTGGTTCTGTTGATTAGAGTCTCATGGTTACATATTGAACTCTGACCATTGATTTGAAAAGCTCAGGAGGAATGGCGTTGCAGAATCGACACAGGCGTTAGAATGTTATAGATCCTTTGTAAGGGTTCAAAGGATGGCGACTGTTCTCCTTCAAATTTAGGAGCGATCGTCATTATAGGATCATGAGAGATATGGGATCAATGGATCGAATCACAGGTGAACAAGGGTCGTTCGATGTAAAGGAAGAAAGGGTTAATGTCACAACCGTCAGATCCCATTGGAGAGAGATATCAACAGACAATCGACATTGCGGGTAACCAAGTTACATGGGAGATAATTCCTCAAGGATGTCCCACAATCCAAACCACGGTTTCACTGAGGGGTTATGTGTTAGTGTTAGGAGAATTATGGGGCGAAAAGTGAGTTACTCCAAACCACTGATGTGTCTAGCGAAGAACCTCCGAAGAGAAGAAGTAGTTGGGGAACATCGATCTATAGGAGGACACACATCAAGAGATCATGTGCTCTGGGTGAAAGCACTCCGATAAAATGTGAGCAAGGAGAATTTGAGAATTGATATTTTTGAAGCTTGGAGAGACGAAATGAATCTCAACTATCTGATCCAAGAGGACACGCAACAGAAATCCGCGCACTTTTGGGAAAATAGAACGTTGAGAGTTGAGTTCTCCGAAGTACAAAGACCCTAAGAAATCGTAGTCATCGATCTGTGGGAAACACGTGTCAGTAGTGTTAGCGATATTTATTGTCTCGAGGTTAGGCATACCCAGGTCTGCAGGTTTCACGGGAAGCACCCGAGCATAACACGAGAGAATCCCATTTTTTGGGCAGTAAGTCAAGCGAGTGTAAGTAAGTGGGCGAAGTTTTGCCACCGGCGGCCGAGATCCATTCATAGAAGCGGATCGATGACCATTGGGTTTTTGGGGCTGACCAGTTGCCCAGGGTTTAGAAAGGGGAAGCACCATGGTTTAAAATGGATCTGGATCGTCTGATCTCATTGGGACAGGTGGCAAGCCTACTGACATATCGTAGATCGGGGTTTCGAGGAGCAGGCAACCCCTCGTTTCATGCATTTGGAAACCTTGAACCCCGAATTTCCGATAGCGCCCAGGATCAGGCCCATGGTTTTGGTGCCTAGTCGTAAGAGAACAGGCTTGGAGGAGGGGCGTTTATGTTTTTCATTTGGCCACTGGGCCCCGAAGCATCAAGATAAATCTCAGAAGGACGACATTGTGATGATCCAGATGCCAATTCGATGTGAGATAAATCCCAGTACCTGCTGGAGATTAATGAAGAAAAGAGAGGGTGGCTCAAACCTCACCTCGCTCATTTATTGCAGAGTATGGAGGTCCCGATCGAAAGTCTACCCGGGAGGGTCCCTTTTACCATTTCTCCTCAGGGAATCCATGCCAAGTATTTAACTCGCCAGAAGAACCTGCACACGCCAAGTCAACATTCAAAGGGTTTAGCTACCTCTGGCGCGAGCCATGCCGAATTAAGGTAGCGTATGACAGAGCAATGTAGGCCATATTTGATTGAGGTGACATCATCCATTGAAAGTTCTGAGACGCCTCTACTGGGAGAAAGGAAGGGAAGAGTATATGTAGGCATTTTTGCCATTTTGTAATGATTGATGGTTGAGTAGAGCTCCCTACTGTAATCTTTTAGCTACTATTCTAGCTTTCAGCTTATGCATCTGTATATGAGATTTCTTGTTTTATGACAGACAGTTCTTCTTACTCCGTCTAATTTTCATCTTATGCTGAGAGGGTTCGTGAATGACTGACTCGTGCGAATTATTGCAGTTCTGTTATGATAAAGGATTTATTATTACATAATTATGTCCTCTGGCTTTGTGTTTGAATGTAAGTCGATCTTGTGTTTAAATTCCTTCTTCTACAGTCTGTTATAAACCTGTTGTTTATAATAGACCTCTGCTTTTCTCTTGTATAAGTCTTCTGCCTGTTCACCCTTTACTACATATCACTATCTGAAATTTATGCAAGACCTCACTTGCTCACACATACCTGGCCTGGTTTCAGAGTTGGAACACTATAGTTTTGAGTTTACCTCCATTTGATCACCCATCTATAAACAACCATGACATAAAACTGATGGGCGTCGGGCTCTGCTCCTGCTAGCAATCCAGGAGTGACTTCCATCGCTAACATTTCTGGTGCCGTTCGCGGGGACGAAGTTGAATATTTTCCCTCGGTAGAATGACATTGAGCCTCTGATTCTGAAGGTGCATCAGACATCAGAGCCCTTAAAGATTTCTACTGTGTACCTGGCGACTCCATTGTGGCGACTCCATTATTTCCACATCACTGTTTCAGCTGTGGCTACTGTTAGCTCACCTGAAAGTTGACCCTAAGGAGCTTTCTCAAGAAGGTTTCATCAGCTGTTTTCTCAGCCTGAGAAGCTTCCTGGGGAAACAACAACATTAGGATCTGGCCTTTGATGGTGAACAAGGACCAGACACATTTGAAGTTGCACATCTTTCACCTGGTGACTCCATGATTCAAAGATCAATTGGCGACTCCACTGGTTTGATATGGAGAAAATCCTTGCTCTCAGGTTTTCTCCTTTTAATTTTTCTGCTATTCCTAGTTTTCCTAATGATGTCCCCTCTCCGAATGAATGGGGTGACTATTTTCCCATATTTGGAAAGTGTGAAGAGGACAACCCTGCTCAGCACCTCAGTGATTTTCATGAACTCATGCATCAGTGGGAGATACATCATGAGGATGTATTACTGAAGATGTTCATGTTCTCATTAGCAGGGGATGCACATAGATGGTATCATTCTTTACCCCCTGCTAGCATTTCTTCACTTAGTGAGTTCCATACGGCTTTCACCGCTTACTGTCAGAAGTTGTATCCCTCTGAGTTGATTTTTCATAACGTTTGTGAGGGATACTACAACAAATGTATACAATATAGAGCCGTATTTTATGAAGGCTATGAGGATGATCCTAATGACCTGGATCCGGAATCAGTCCTTTCTCCTCCCCATCCGTCTGTTTCGGGAAAAGTTATGGAGTTGATAAAATCTATCAATGCCAGACTTTACAGGTGGGAAGTGAACAATGCGCTGAGGATTTCCCATCCTTTGAAGCAGAGGCCCTTAACAACTCTACTGAGGGCGATTACGAAAAAAACTTTCCCACGGGTCCTATTTATAGTCATTATGAATTTGACCCATGGGAGAGCCAAGAAGAAGAAATCCTCCCAGATATGATCATGTCTGATGAGGGCTGTAAGGATAGAATACTGGGGGAAGAAGTTGCCCTGAGTGAACTAATGGAGTGGGCGATATCTCTCACTGCCCAGCATGCAAGGTTGAAATCTGAGGACAATGGGGAGGAGTTTCCAGTCTCTAAGGAAGATGCTCTAGATGGCTCTCTCGAGGAGAATATTGAAGATCTTGTAAGTGCGTTAACATCTGTCCCCGATGAGCTTGTTGTCTTAGAAAAAAATGATGAAGTGGTAGTTGTGGAAGAGGATTGTTCTCTTTTTCTTCACAAGATCTCCCATGATGTGTTTACATTCAGGGTCGAAACAGAGGAGAGGGGAATAGTTCCACTTATACAAGTTGGAGAAGCTTTGTTTCCCCCCGACTTTGATGTTTATCTGGAAGAGGAGAAACAAATCCCCACATCACCTTTTGCTGATTAGAGCAGCCAACCCACTTATGACAATTACGGATCAGATTCTGAGCTCGATATGCTGGATTACCAAGAGTAGGTCGCAGACCCTTGCCCTCTGCTCACTAGGGAAAATTATCATGAGGAAATCAGCCATCTCATTCTTTCAGGAGATGTTGAGCAGTATGAGGAAGAGAAGAATTTACCCTGGGAGGTTGTTTATGATGAATATGAATCCAACCCGGGGGAGAGCCAAGAAGAAGAGGAAAAGGAACCAGAGGAACAACTGAGCACATATTTCATTCCAGAGCCAGTCAGCGAGAAGCTATAGCCTGAGATCAGTGAGCCTACATCAGTTGTCCACTCACCTGTGCTTATCAAAGATATTCAACCACATGTGAGTAACTCTGTAGCAGAGGAAGCTGCCTGTCACCAATTTTCTGAGATTCTCCACTCATTCTATGACCCTTTCGGTGAATACATGGAGTGGCATGTCCTTTATGCCTTGGAGCCTCCCTATTCCATATCAACTTCACCCTATGAGAAGAAGTTGAAGAGTGTAGATGCTCTTCTGTCACGGTTACACCATCTGTTGGTGATCATCGGCAGAAAGAAAGAGCTTCCCTTCAGGAAGTTGCTTGATTGGCTATGGTGGAAGTCTGCTTTCACCTAGCCCCATGTAAAGTGCTTTATTAGTTTAGGATTGTATATAAATAAGATCCTTTGAGCATGTATTTTTATTTTGTTGCTTTTATTTTTCGGCCTGTATTTTTAGCAGCGCGATGTTTTGAGCATGACTCCATAGCCCAACAACAAGGCATTGAAGCTACAGAATGAGTTCTTAGAGCATCGCAGTGATGACTCTATACCCCATGGAGCCTAATGTTAGTGATATTTCTTGTCTTGGGGTTAGGCATACCCAGGTCTGCAGTTTGCACAGGAAGCACCCGAGCATAACACGAGAGAATCCCATTTTTTGGGCAGTAACTCAAGCGAGCGGGTGAAGTTTTTCCATCGGCGGCCGAGATCCATCCATAGAAGCAGATCGACGACCATCGGATTTTCGGGGCTGACCAGTGGCCCAGGGTTTAGCAAGGGGAAGCACCATGGGTCAAAAAAGATCTGGACCGTCCGATCTCATTGGGACAGGTGGCAAGCCTGTCGACATATTACAGATCGGGGTTTCGAGGAGCAGGCACCCCCTCGTTTCATGCATTTTGAAATCCCGAACCCCAAATTTCCGATAGCGCCCAGGATCAGGCCCATGGTTCTGGCGCTTGGTCGTAAGAGAACAGGCCTGGAGGAGGGGAGTTTATGTTTTTCATTTGGCCACTCGGGCCCCGAAGTGTCAAGCTAAATCTTAGAAAGAAGACATTGTGATGGTCCAGATGTCGATTTGATGTGAGCTAAATCCCAGTACCTGCTGGAGATTAATGAAGAAAAGAGAGGGTGGCTCAAACCTCACCTCGCTCATTTATTGCAGAGTATGGAGGTCCCGAATGAAAGTCTACCTGGGAGGGTCCCCTATACCATTTCTCCTCAGGAAAGCCACGCCGAGTCCTTAACTCGCCAGAAGAACCTGCACATGCCAAGTCAACATTCAAAGGGTTCAACTACCTCTGGCACGGGCCATGCCGAATTAAGGTAGCGTATGACAGAGCAATGCAGGTCAGATTTGATTGAGGCGACGTCATCCATTGAAAGTTCTGAGACGCCTCTACTAGGTGAAAGGAAGGGAAGAGTATATGTAGGCATTTTTTCCATTTTGTAATGATCGATGGTTGAGCAGAGCTCCCTACTATAATGTTTTAGCTGCTATTCTAGCTTTCAGCTTATGCATCTGTATATGAGATTTCTTGTTTTATGACAGATACTTCTTCTTACTCCATCTAATTTTCATCTTATGATGATAGGGTTCGTGAACGACTGACTCGTGCGAATTATTGCAATTCTGTTATGATAAAGGATTTATTATTACATAATTGTGTCCTATGGCTTTGTGTTTGAATGTAAGTCGATCTTGTGTTTAAATGCCTTCTTCTATAGTCTGTTAGAAACCTGCTGTTTATAACAGACCTCCGCTTTTCTCTTGTATAAGTCTTCCGCCTGTTCACCCTTTACTACAACTCACTGTTTGAAATTTACGCAAGACCTAACTTGCTCATGCATACCTGGCCTGGTTTCAGAGTTGGAACACTGTAGTTTTGAGTTTACCTCCATTCGATCACCCATCTATAAACAACCGTGACATAAAACTGATGGGCGTCGGTCTCTTCTCCTGCTGACAATCCAGGAGTGACTTCCGTCGCTAACAAGTAGATCGCAAGATTCAGATAAAAATATTTCGAAAAAAAAAAGTTGGAGTTTGAGTTTTCTGAACTCCAAAGGCCTGAAGGAATTATAGTCGTTGATCCTTCCAGAGGTAACTTCCGAAGTCCCAAAGTTTGGGGTTAATATGGGTCATCCGATAAAGGACGCACATTGTGACAATTTAGTTGGTTTAGGAAATCAGAGTTCGGGAGAATTGGAACTGTGTTAGTGTGGAAACTCCCGAAGTCCCAAAGATCAAATATCCAAAGCGGTGGGGCACGATGACGTCACCAGGAGGTGATGTGGGTTGCAGACGTCACCAGGGATGACGTGGACACATGGGATGTCTGCCATGTGTTAGTAAGTTTTGAGCATATGGAGTATTTAAATGTCAATTATAATGTGACATGTGTCACCCACCCAATTGGTCCACATGTCCGCTTCCAATATTTCTCCACATGGTGACAGATCGTGCAGTCTGGAGACTGGACACTCCAGTGGGGAAGGATGTGACAGGTTACATTGGGTTGAAAACTCCCGAAGGCCTGAAGTACAGAGTACATATCGACCATTGATTCCAGAAGACACACGTCGAAGGGTCATTGACTTCAGGTGAAAGCACTCAGGGAGAACATGTAAGAGGAAAGTTTACAACTTCTAAAACCTGAAGAGATGAAGTGATTCACAACCATTGATCTATGGGAGGACACCCATTGATAGATAATGAACTCTGAGTAAAAGCATTCCAGGAGGAGGCAAGCGAGGAAAGTTGAGACTCTTGAAGCGCAGAGTCCCAAAGTGGATCTCAATCATTGATCGTGAAAGAGGACGAGGATCGTTTATCCTGTCCCAGCTGAAAGTTTCAAAGTCTAAAAGTGTTAGGTATCTAGAGAGGTAGTAGTGGGGGCCCATAGGGCCCATAGTGATAATAGTGGATGCCATTCAATGTAAGGTGGACTAGGTCCACTATTTATTAAATAAAGCCCAGTATGGTAGTTAGATATAATAAATGGGTAGTTAGATATAATGAATGTAAGAGGACTTCTTAGAAGGTTCTACTTCTAGAAGATTCATCCTCTAGAATGTTCTTAGGTGATGGTAGCACTATATAAAGAGGTTCAAGCAATGTAATGGGACATGAAGAGAAATATTGTATTTGGAGCTTAAGCTCATTAGGAGGTTTCCCGCTCGAAGAGGCAAGTGAATAGGAGAGGATCCCTTCCATAATAGGATCCGTTGTATGGTTTTTCCCTACCTCAAGGGTTTCGTAATAATAAAGTGTGGTTTCTTTTATCTTTCTTTGTGGATCTATTGTGTATTCTGTATTTTTGGTGATTATATTTGTAGATCTATTCAGGTTCTTAACATGAAGCTCTGGACAAGTATTTTTTCAGCTAAGTGTAGGGTCATGGTCATGGTCATATGTAGATTGAGAGCCGAGCAAAGGAGTGATAAGGGTTGAATCGATGGTCTTGGATATAGAAAGGTGACAAGGAAGGATTTAGCCACGGTTTCTAGTCTTGGTCACCTAGTAAAGTGGTTTGAAGGAAGCTACTACACAGGATGAAATTCACAGTCAGCCAAGGATAACATGAGACTGCTATTTTTGGAGAATGGGGATATGATCTCCATGAAAATAAATAAATAAAGAGACCCATAACATGGTTTGGTAATTTTGTTTATCATACGCATAATTCTAACTAAATGGTTGCTTACACATTTTGCAGAATTAAGGGGCTTAAGAAAATCATATCAGCATGCATATTGAGGAAATGGAAGAAGGCAAGGGAGCCTCCAGTCATGATAAGGAGGTCGAAGGCTAGAATACCAGAGTTGGTAATGCAGATATGGAGTCCAATGGATTCAAGGGAAGAGGACAACATGACACATTAATAGAAATGGTAAGAAGCCTGAAGATGGAAGTGCAGAGCTACAAAGCAGACAACGAGAGACTGATGAGAGAGAAAACTTAGATAAATTGTCAAGTGTTGCATAGATTAAATCAGTTGTAGAGACAAATGAAGAAGGGATCAAACTCAAGACAAGAGGAATAAGGCATGTTCCATGAAAGAAGGGATGATCATGAAAGAGCCGGTTATTCCAGAAATGCTAGCAAAGATCATGGACACCACTCACCTCCTTACTCATAAAGAAATATTTAGGCATCGAATGATCCTGTAAGCAGTCCAAAGGTGTCCCCTGTCAGAAACCAAAGAAGGAAACAAGAGGTAGATAGTTTTCAAGGAGAGTTGAGGAAGCTCAAGACAACTTCCTTTGAGGGTGAAAGAGAAAGGGAAGGTGATGTTGAAGCATGGTTTCTTGGGCTTAGGAGATATTTTCAGTTGCATAAATATTTGTCGAACCTGGAAGCCAATATTTCCACCTACCATTTACATGGTAAATATGAAATGTAGTGGGAACAACTAAATAAAGTGGAGCACATTAATGAGAGTAGGATCAATTGAAAGCATTTCAAGAAGTACTTCCAGAAGGAGTACCTCTTACAACATTTATATGACAGGAAAATGCAGGAGTTCTTTGAACTCAGGTTGGGAAGAATGACTATGGTAGAGTACATGAAGAAGTTATTGGGATTGTTAAAGTATGTTAGGTTCATTGGTGATGAGAAAGTGAAAATACAGAGATTTCTAAGTGGACTGCCAGCCTTTTATAAGGAAAATATCAAGTATGATGAGCCCAAGACCTTGAATTAATCCACCAGGAAGGATAAATACCTTTATGAGCAAGGCCATGGAAGATAATCTTTGCAAAAATCTTGGAAGGACAAGAAAAATTCAAATTTTGATAAGAGGAGGAAAGGATTCAAACGTTCCTTCAATGGGAATAAGCCTAACAAAAATCATCAAGAGTAGTATGCTAAGGTATATTCCAAGAAGGAAGATTCATTCAGAAAAAGGGGAAGACAACCAATCCAATGCTGGGGATGCAAGGAATATCACCTGTACAAGGATTTCCCACACAGAAAGGATAGAGTGAAGACTGTGCACAACATCCAAGAAGATACAACAGTCGAAGATATGGGAAGAATATATGCATCTTTAAATGATCGACAAGCAGATTTACCCAGTCCAATATGATTGAGGTGGAAGGTAAGATCATAAATCAACCTATTTCTATTTTGATTGATTCAAGAGAAATTCATTTCTACATTGATCCCAAGATAGTGGATAGATTACATTTGGAGAAAAGTGAAGTTGGAAAATCAAGTTTGATTCAGTTAGCCACTAGAACCAAAAGAAGAATCCATGATATGGTCAGAAGTTGTTCCATAAGTATTAATGGTGTGAATACTAGTATTGATCTAAATATCATACCATTGGGGTCTTATGATATTCTGATTAGAATGGATTGGTTGGAGAAGCATCATATTGTCCTAGATTGTCGTAAAAAGACATTTACATGTCTTAATGGTAAATGGAAAACAGAGCACTATGAAAGGAGTTCCAAGACCCATCTTTATAAGGGAGATTTCAGCCTTACAACTAAAAATATGTTTTAGGAAGGGATGTCAATTGTATGTAGCTCATGTGGAAGAGCCAAATAATAAAAAAGGGCTAAGCCTTGAATATTTCTCAGTGCTACAAGAATTTGAAGATGTATTCCAAGAAATACCCAGATTGCCACCAAGAAGGCAGATAGATTTCTCAATTGATTTAGTGCCAGGAGCTGCCTCGATGTAAAAAACACCTTACAGAATGAGCACACCATAGTTAAAATAATTACAAATGCAGTTGGAGGAATTGTTGAAGAAAGGGTGCATACATCCAAGTGTTTCACCTTGGGGAGCACCAATACTTTTTGTCGAAAAGAAGGATGGAACTTTCAGGATGTGTATTGACTTCCAACAGCTCAATAGGTACACTATAAAGAACAAGTATCCTCTACCCCAAATTGATGACCTCTTTGATCATCTAAGAAGGGAAAAGATATTCTCAAAGATTGAACTGAGGGAAAGATACCATCATGTAAGAATCAAGGAAGAAGGCATTCATAAGACAACCTTTAGGACCAGGCATGGGAATTATGAATTTGTAGTGGTACCATTTGGACTGACAAATGCACCATCTATCTTCAAGTGCTTAATGAACGACATATTCAGAAATTATTTGGATAAGTTTTTCATAGTATTCCTGGATGATATACTTATCTATTCTAATCTTGAAGAGGAGCATGAACATCACTTAAGACTGGTGTTGCAAGTACTGAGATAACATCAATTGTATGCCAAGTTGAGTAAGTGTTTTTTTTTATCAAAAGAAGATCCATTACTTGAGACACATTATTTCAGAGAAGGGAATAACAGTAGATCCATAGAAGATCGAAGACATTAGAGGATGGCCAACACCCAGAAATGGGTTAGACGTCAGGTATTTTATGGGATTAGCTGGCTACTGTAGAAGGTTAATAGTATGGTTCTCTAAGATTGTTCATCACATCACTTATTTGAAAAATAAGGGAACTAAATTTTAATGGACACTCAAGTGTGAAAAGAATTTTAATTCGTTGAAGGAATTACTTACTAGTGCACTTGTGTTAAAAATTGTTGACCCAACTGAAAGTTTTGTGGTATGTACAAATGCATGTAAGGAAGGAATTGGGAGAGTCCTCATGAAAAATGGACATGTCATTAGATATGAGTCCAAAAATCTTAAGGAACATGAGAGGAACTATGACACACATGAATTGGAACTTGCTGCCATTGTTCATGCCTTAACGATGTGGATGCATTATCTCATGGGGAAGAAATTTGAATTAAGGATAAACCACATTGACTTGAAGTATCTTTTTGAAGAACCAACATTCAATGCCAGGAAAACAAGATGGCTGGAATTTTTAAGTGAATATGACTTCGATATCAAGAATATCAAGGGAAAGGAGAATAAATTTTTAAATGAAGTTAGTAGAAGAGTGAATCTCATGCATGCTATTGTTGCTAGTATGCATCAGTTAGACTTGAAGAGAAGAATTTTAGATGGTCTTATTATAGACCAACATTACCTACAGGTAAAAACCTTACAACAAGGAGATGTACAACAGAAAATGAAGGATTATAAGATAAAGGAAGACATATTACTCATGCATAAAAATAGAATCTATTTTCCTAGTTAAGGAGAATTGAAGAATTTGGTATTGAAGGAAATGGATGATGTTCGTTATGTTGGACATACTGGTTACCAGAAAATGATTACATCAGTAAGAAGCTAGTTCTTTTGGTCAGGAATGAAGAAGGATGTTGTTGATTACATCGCTCGATGTATGGAATGTCAGAAGGTGAAGGTTGAGCATAGGAACCCAATGGGTTTGCTGCAACTATTGCCAATTCCACAGAAGAAATGGGAAGTGATCACCATGGATTTCATCACAAGATTACCTAGAACAAATAAGAAACATGATTCAATCATGGTGGTGGTTGAAAAATTAACAAAGGTTGCTCATTTTGTGCCTGTGAAGAGAACACATACAGTGGCTAATATTGCAAAAATTTACATGAAGGAAATTGGTAGCTTGCATGGGATACCTAGGACAGTTGTCTCGAAAAGAGATACAAAGTTTACCTCCAATTTTTGGAGGGGATTGTTTAAAGGATTTGGCACAAATGTAAACTTTAGCACAACATATCATCCCTAGAAAGATGGGAAATCATAGAGGGTCAATCGAATAATTGAAGACATGCTAATAATGTATGTGATGGATAATCCATCTAAGTGGGAAGATTACTTACACTTGGTTGAGTTTGAATATAATAATGGGTATCAAGCTTCATTGAGAATGAGCCCATTTGAAGCCTTGTATGGTAGGAAATACGATACTCCAGTAAGCCAGGACAACCCAACATATAGAGTGGTACTTGGGCCAGAGTTTCTCAAGGACATGGAATACTAGGTGGTCAAGATCAAACCGAATTTAAAGGCATCTCAGGATAGACATAAAGTTTATGCAGAGAAGGACAGGACAACTAGATAATTTAAAGTAGGGGAGGATGTACTTTTGAAAGTGAAGCCTAAGAAAATCTCATTGAAATTGGGTAGTTGTACAAAGTTGGCAGCTAGATTTTGTGGTCCATTTGAAATATTGGACAGAATAGGGCTAGTTGCATACATGCTTGCATTTCCTGCTTCCATGAATGTGAATAATGTATTTCATGTATCTTTACTAAAGAAATATATACATGACCCTAAACATGTTATTGATTGGCATCTGATTCAGGTAGAGACAGAGGGATACTTTCAAGTTCAGCTAGTACGAGTATTGGACAGAAAGGTAAAAATTCTCTAGAATCAAGTTATAGAGATGGTAAAAGTTCAGTGGACCTGCTACAGTCCTGAAGATGCTACCTGGGAGCATGAAGATTCCATGCGGGCAAAGTACCCAAAACTTTTTGAATAGATTTGAGATTTTGATCTCTATTTTGTATATGCACCGAGGACAATGCCAAAATAAGGGGGAGGGGATGTAACATATCAGGTTTCGAACCCCCATTTTAAATAATGCATTTTTACAATGATAAGAGGCCAGGGTGCCCAAAAAGTTATTAAAAGGCCAGTGCGCCCAAGACATGTAATGTTTTTCTATCATTATTAATATTAAATACATGGTTGGTTGTTGGATAGGCAAGGACTAGAGTTATAGAGGGATATGATTCCACAAGAGAGGGGGCTTGAGTGGATAAGTGTTTATTCCTATGTTAATTACCCTTTTTTCCTAAGGGAGGGGATCGATTACATGATCTTCTTGGGGAAGGCTAGGAGGTTCTTTATTCCCACGAGGTTACTTTAACCCACCTCTGGTTTGATGGGGGGGGTCGACTGATGGATTGTTCGTTGATTTTCTTGTATGTTCATTCATTTCCCTCATGATCTTTCATGAACTCACTTACCCATTCATTGATCCATTCTCAACCACATATTGTCTTGGGAAAGGGAAATGAACTAGCCATCTAGCCATGACCTAGCCATCTAGCCATGATCTAGGGCCTACATCTCTAAGATGCGTTGGCTCATGCCTTTTGTTTCTCACAATTGTGAGTCCTGAGAGTTCCAACATTGAGATTTTAGACAAACTGTGTTGGAGGACCTATAAAAAGGAGAAGGACTTCCTGAGGGACTGCGTGACATAGAAGGGTGGAGGTCCATTCTCTTGTGTGGTATAGGTTGGATGGAAGAGAGATGGGTACTTGGATTGTTGTGGGTGCTGAGAAACCTATGAGAGCTTGAGAGATGACTAGTTTGGGAACCCAAGTACACTCTAGAACCGTCCTTGTGGATTCATAGCCCTAGCTCAGAGGTGACACTGCTGTTGAGATTTGGAGTAGTGGTGCCTACGGTTGGGTGGAACTTTTTTGGTATGCAACTAGTTGGTGTTTCCTTTTTATAAATATAAGTTCTCTCTGTTGTGATATTATTATCTATGTACGAATGTATTTCGCTGTGTATTTTAATTATCGTTTAACTAAATCTTAGATTATGCATGCTTGTTGGATATTACTGTGCATGTCGCTAAATCTTGTATCTTATGCGTTCTTATTAATTAAAGAAGGTATCAGAAAGAATATGAAGTCCAAGGGTGGGATTGAAGGTAGCATCCCCCAACCTGTTGGTGCTTGGGGATCTTACAAATACAAGCACCATCAATATGTCAAAGAACCCAATGATGCACTCTAAGACAAAGCACATTCCAATCAAGTATCACATTATATGGGAACAGGTGTCAGAAAAGAACATCAGAATTCAATATGTGGGCACAAAATAACAAGTGGAAAACATATTTACAAAACTTCTTCCACGATAATCCTTTGAGTATCTTCACTACAGACTCAAAGTTATTTCTACTCCAAAATCAATGCTTTTGAACGATTATCTTATATGTCTTAGATGTACATGAGGAAGCACGATAAAGAGGATGTTGGTAAATTTTCAACAAGGAGTATGCTTGTCATTGATGGCAAGTACAACAGAGGAGATGGAAGGATAAGAAAACGGGCGTAGCAAAGCTCCAGAGGAATAGCTCAGGAGAAACAACGTTGAGGAAAATGCGTGCAGCAGCTCAGGAGAAACAGCGTTGAGGAAAACACATGCAGCAAGGCTCAAGATACAAGAGTTCGCAGAGGAGAAGGAAGACAGAGATCCAGAGTCGTTGGATCTCATTCAGAAATCCCGTCAGCTGTCAAATCGGGCAGAAGCTTCGAGGGAGATAAACCATTGATAAAAGCCAAGGTAAAATCCTGACCGAACAAGGGCCGTTAGATATGAATATAGATCAGAAGAGCACACTGAAGAGGAGGACAGGTCTCAGCCATCAGATCGAAGCGTAGGGTCCGACCACCGTTGGATCAATGAGCGAAGGTTTGGCTACGGTCATGAGGATAACGGTCATATGGACCAGGAGCGTAGCCATCGGATTTTTGAGGATCGTAAGTTGGATATGTCAAAGTTCATTGACAACACAAACACTGAAATCATGATGAGTGAAATCCCGACTGAACCTGACCATCGACTCGACCCACGTCAACAGACCACGTCAGCTAAGCGACATGTGGCACAACCAGGTAGTGACAAGTGTCAGACTAATTCAACATTTCAGGCACATGTGGGTAACAAATCAAAGTGACATGTGGCATTATTTAACACGTGTCAAACCACGTGTAACGTCATCAGAGGCATCGACGATCGGGACTAAGAAATGTCAAATTCAATTGACAACGAAAACCCCGAAATCGCAATATGCGATTTCACGATTTGATCGGAGTCATTAAATCAAGCAGAGATTGGGACCATCCACTTGTAGAGGAAGCATGGCAGAGATCGAGTGCCATCAGGAGAAGCTCGATAGGAGGCTTCATCGGAGTTTCGGGGATCGGGATTTCAATATGCAAAGAACAAAATGCAACGAAAACCCCGATTTCGCGATATGCGAAATCGCGATTGAATCTAGACCATCAGATTCAACTCAAATCTGGACCGTTGATCTTATACCATATCAGAGTTTCATGAATCGGTATATGGTAAGGATTGCAACATGAATTGCGAAATCACGATATGCGAAGTCACGATGGATTTGCAGCCGTCAGATCAAGAAATGATCTAAACCGTTGATCTGATTTCCTTATGGAAGTTCACAGATCGGGAAAACGTGAATCCCATGGACATAAACATTATGTCATCGCAAGTGCCAAAACTACGATGGAGTGACAAGACCAAGGTCACACAGAGATAGGTCATATGGACCATGTTCTAGCCAGGAGGGCTAGCACACTTTTTCAAGAGGTATGGTTGTGGTCACGGGTAACGGTCACATGGACCAGGGCTCAGCCAGGAGGGTCAAAGCGCATCGCGAATCGGGAAATCGCGAATCCTGTGGACATAAACATTATGTCATCGAAAGTGCCGAAATCGCAATTTATGAAATCCCGATTTGATCTGAACCGTTGGATCAAGAAATGATCGGAGGGCTACTGAGGCACGACACAGTGAGACTGCCAGAAACCATTGATGACGTCTGCTAGAGAAGTCGAAGAAGACCGCTGTGTAATCACCAGAGAAGTTGAAGAGTCATGATGATGATCAGAAAGAGCACTCAAGAGGTGGAGGATAACGATGCAGAGTCTGCATGCAGAGGCATGGCAAAAATTGCATGCAAAAGGTGCATAGAAGTTATAAATACACAGTACAGAGAAGAGATTTGGTGTTCGTTACGGTGGGAATTTGCAGTTGCTATTGGATTTTGCTGTGGTGATTCATGTGTGAAGAAGAATCAGAGTGCAGGAGTTGAACTAAACAGAAGAGGATCTGTGCAGAGAATTGGGATGGCGCACAGAGCTTAAAAAGCAGGAGAACAGACAGTGTAAATGATCTAAGTAGAAAGGCAATAAGGTAGACAGAGCAACGAAGTGGAGCAGAACAGTGATAAGTCAGGTAGGTCATCAACGAACATCATATCACTGTAATAAATTTAGTAGCAAAGATTTATATTTCAGGGTGGTTGGGAGGTACTAGGGAGGACTTTTGTCCTCAGAGGTTCAAGTGGGTGCTTGAACACATGGAGTTGGTGCTTCCTTCTAGTTGGTGCTAGAAAAACTAGGGAGTCGGTGCTAGAGAAAACAGAGAGTTGGTGCTCTCAGCAAGTTGCATCTTGCAAAGATGAGGTTGTAGCCTCATTATGAGTTGGTGCTCATGTGTATGATACTGTAAAGAATGTAACCATTGCTATCATATAAAAGAAAAGAGTTTTTTATCCTGCATGGGTTTCCTCGGGAAATATATGTCGTTGTGTTTCTCATATATGTGAATGATGCTGAAAGTGCCATTGTTTATTTCCCTGCATTATTGTGATTATCATTCAGAGTCTCTACAAAAAGTTTAAAAGAACCATAATTGTTTAAGCATGAAAACAACTGATTCACCCCCCCCTCTCAGTTGT
>SNQJ01S0031501.1:115840-139953 GCA_010110895.2 Picea sitchensis | reverse complement strand
TAAATAATAAAGTGAAGTGACAAAGTCAAAGAGGATTATTTAAATAATAAAGTGAAGTGAAAAAATCAAAGAGGATTATTTAAATAGTAAAGTGAAGTGACAAAATCAAGGAGGATTATTTAAATAATAAAGTAAATAGAGAAATTTCTAATTATGGAAAGTGGTTATAAGAAGGATAACCCTAAAATGAGGAAAATGGGTTAAGTCATCAAGTGGATATTGAATACATGGACATGTGGAAAATTGGGCAAAGTTGGACATAGGTGACTATGTGGACAAAGTGGCTATGTGCACAAAGTGGCCTAGAAGATGCTTCTAAGGAAACTACTTGGAGAGTATAAATAAGAGGGAAGGCTCACTCATTTTAATCACACTTGAGCATTTTGATTATCTACAGGTGACTGAGGTAACAAAAGGATATATAAGCCAAATTTCAAAGGGAAAATGAAGTAAATAAGGCCGAAATTCAAGGGAGGATAAATTCTTTTGATGATGCTTTCTAAGGCATGCTATTTACAAGTGATCTCACCATTTTTGCAATACATTTTTTTATAGAATGATTTAGACCGTGAAATTGGGACGCAGTTGAGAAAACATATCCAAGTAGTTGTGGTATGAATTTTATCTTGTGGTTCATTTCATTTTTGGAGTTACACTCCGTGGAAAATAGGGTTTGTGGCTAGTCCCGAAACTAGTCTAAAACATGTGTTTCAGGTAAAAACGTCATAAATTCTTCATAATAGATCCAAATTCAGTAAGACGAAATGTGTTGGTTACAATACAATATTTATTATATTTTTAAAAATTTCATATCGATACAACATATATTCTGTGTGGGGCACACTCTATAAGTTCGCTCTCTAGAATAAGCCATAATTCAACAAGGTATGCCATTTTTTCTATAACTCCTTTTCCAAGAGGTTCCAAGTACTATCACCTGGAGGAATTTCATAAAACACCCTGAAGAACATTGTGTAATATTTAAATATCTTTACTCGTTACAGGTACATAGTTATGATTATTTCAAGTTAGGGTTGTTGACTAATTCAAAACTAGTCATGTGAGACTAAAGTAAAGTTTGATGAAAATGCTAGTCTCTTGTTGTTAAATTTAAGGAAGTTTTGCAGGTTGAGGTACAGGTTGGTGCATGGTTGATGCAATGGTTTATGGCACAATTTTATTGCATGTTGTTTGCTATAGGTTGGTTCATGGTTGATGCACTTGTTTATGGTACATGTTGATTACACGTTGAGGTACAGGTTGATCCATGGTTTAGGTTATTGGTATAGGTTATTTGGTGCAGGTTCATTGGTACAAGTTTACAGTATTATATCTCACAGTGATAGTGTTACAGTGGTTCTATCATTCTACTTATACATTAGGGAGGCTCGACGGGGCAAGGACAAGTGGTTGTAGCCACCTTCTGGTTGTATCCGAAGAACATAGGGGGTTGTACCCTCCTTTTGGTTGTATCCATATATTTTTGGAGTTGGAGCTTCCCTCACGTTGTAGCCTGAGAAACTAGGGTGATGCAGGAGCATCGCTTACTCATTCAAGCGAGCCAGCGCGTGGAGTAGGGAAAGACAGCTGGACAAGCCAGCAAACTTCTTTTTGAATTGCACCTTGATATTTGTTGCGCCAAGCATTAATGAGTTAATGTAATGAAGCGCACTTGTATTGTAATATAGATAGGAAGGCATTTATTAGATTTAATGCTGTTAGATAGGAATTTATTGTAGATTTGATAGTTGTAGAATTCGAGAGGGAAAACGGAATATAGGCACCCTCCTTTGTATCATTGTATGAGGGAAGCATCCAGAAGAGAAGAGCAGAGCAAAGAACCTGTGGAGAACACCCATGTACATATTGAATTAATAGAAGAGAGTCTTTGATTCAGCTTCATGGTTTTTGTTGTTTCTCTGTGTCTATATTATGCTCATGGATGTTTGCTTTCTGTCATGCATTTTCTTTGATATGCTGTGTATGTGGTTTCATAGTTGAATTGGAATCTGTGAGAGCAAGGAGAATGAGTTTCAATTGTTTCTCTGTCTGAGCCAGGAGATTCCTGCATAGAGTGCAGTTGAAATCATCCGCATAGAGTGCAGTTGAATTCATCCGCATAGAGTGCGTTGATGAGGCTAGACAGTTGAACTCTTATTCTCATTTGAACAAAAGTTAAATTGGGTTATTAGAGTCGTGAAGGGGAAGTGTAGGCTGGATTGGAAGTCTCAGTGACGAGTCTGACCATAGGTTGATAGAGACTACTATTGCTGGAAGTGCACAAAGTCCAGAAGCTCCAACACTTAGCGAGTGATTGGATGCCGAGCGCAAGGAGTGCACCAATCTTAAGTTGAAGGAGTGGGAGAAATCAAAGCTCAGGAGGGATAGTTCCTTTCCGTTACGGTGGGAACAAACCCAGGAGAGATCCAAACCGGGAGGGCTTTGAAGCAGAGGAGATATTCAAGGCAGGGAATCAAGAGCCATCGCATATCGACATTCGGCGTTTGACGAGGTTGGGCGCAGACTCGTTGAAATCGCGAGTCGCAATTTCCCGAGTTATTCAGAACCATTGATCTCCACAGGACAGGTGGTGTGAGATTCCGGGAGGTTGGGATACGGCGTTCGGTGATTGTCGTTGCAAGCATTTTCAACGGGCGAAAGCGCGATCCCGCGATTCCCGATCGCACGAGGGAAGGAAGTGACGTGACCAGGGAGAGAGTGCACGTGCCATCGGGGTTCAAAATTCGGGGATTTGTGAAGGCAGTGAATCGCAACATCGTATGCGCCGATTTCCCGATAGGGAAATCCCCGACAAGTGGTAAGTGTTGAACCGTTGACCCATCGGGTTTGGAGTTTTGAATTGCGTAAGAATTGTGCATGCGTGTTTCAGGATACCGCGAAACCCAATTTCCCGACAAGCGAAGGGAGGTCATGGCATGAGTTACTGTGGGTAGTGAAGACTCCCGAGAGGGAGTTGGAAGAGCCTTTGACTCTTCGGGCCTATGTGAAAGAAGGTCCTGGTGAAAGAGGGTTTCCGTGAGGGCACCTTGCGTCAGAGTGGTATCAGAGTGGGAGAAGAGTTCTCTTTGTTCTGGTAGCAGAGAGAAGCGTATTTCATAATTCCACCCAGAAGAGAGAGGTAGTCACCTGATCGAGAGGACATGGATGCCCGAAGAAGGGGTAGGCCAACAGGGAATCCAGAGATGGAGCGCTAGATGCGAGATCTCCGAGCAAGGCTTGAGGATATGGAGACTACGTAGAGACGCGAAGCTGGTGCAATAGAGTTCAGTGATTCTGAGGTTGAAGAAGAGGTTGGACACGATGCAGAAGAGGTCACAGCTGAGGACGCATCAACAAAACGGTTGATTAGAGCCATTGCCAGAATGAGCTCAAAGACAAAAATGGACATTCCTGTCTATGAGGGAAGTCTAAATGCAGAGGAGTTGTTGGATCAGATCCGAGTACTCGACACCTACTTCGATTATGAAGACATCGAAGAGGACAAGAAGGTAAGGCATGCTGTTACCAAATTGAAAGGACATGCAGCCTTATGGTGGGACGAGTTGCAGGCGGATAGGCGCTGCAAAGGAAAGCACAAAATTAAGAGCTGGGATAGGATGATCGCTAAGATGAAAGCGAAATTCATCCCCAGAGATTACCAGATCACACTGTTCAGGCGAATGCAGAACCTGAGACAGAAGTTGATGGCAGTGAAAGAGTACACCGAGGAGTTCTACAGGCTCAATATGATAGAAATGTTGTTCATGATGGGAGAATGAACACATAAAACTTGGAGAAGGATGGGAAAACACACACATTGCTTCCGATAAAGGATAAAGAAGTGAAGCCGGAAATAACCAGCAAAATACTTCTCATGAGTGGGAAGGAACTTTTCACAGAGATGGAGAAGAACGAAGATCCACAATTCTGTGTTGTCAGGAAACCGAGAATTGTCCTGACAAGCACAAGAGTGGATGACTTACCAGACGAGATTCAGGAAATGCTGGGAGAGTTCCCTGACATCATCGTGGACGAACTACCTCGTTCATTACCACCGATGCGGAGTGTGAGTCACCACATTGATCTCATCCCCGGAGCAAGTTTTCCGAATAAGGTAGCGTACAGGTTGACACCTCAGGAGAACGAGGAGGTCAAAAGGTAGGTACAGGATCTGCTGGATAAAGGACTGGTGAGGGAAAGTCTTAGTTCGTGTGTTGTTCTGACAGTACTAAGTCCGAAGAAGGATGGAGGCTGGACAATGTGTACAGACTCCAGAGCGATAAACAAAATCACCATCAGGTACAGATTTCCACTGTCGAGAATGGATGATATGATGGATTGCCTAAGTGGGGCAAATTATTTTTCAAAGATTGATCTCAAGAGAGGATATCACCAGATCCGGATGAGAGAAGGAGATGAATGGAAGACAACATTCAAAACAAACGAAGGTTTGTACGAATGGCTGGTCATGCCGTTTGGCTTGACAAACGCGCCGAGCACATTCATGAGACTGATGAATGAAGTCCTGCGGGAATTCATCGACAAATTTGTGGTCGTATATCTGGACGATATACTGATTTTCAGCAAGACCAAGGCCGAACACTTGAGGCATTTAGCTATTGTGATGAGGAAGCTACAACGGGATAAGCTGTTGATCAATTTGAAGAAGTGCTCGTTCATGAAGACAGAACTCATTTATTTGGGTTTTGTAATATCGGTGAATGAATTGAAGATGGATCCTGAGAAGGTAGAAGTAATCAGGAATTGGCCATCGCCGGGAAATGTTTTTGAGGTAAGGAGCTTCCATGGACTAGTTAGTTTCTACAGAAAATTCATTCGGAATTTCAGTGGAATTAGCGCAGCAATGATGGATACGGTGAAGAAACGGCATAAGGTTTTTCACTGGACAACAGAGGCTGAAAGGAGCTCCAATCTATTGAAGCGAAAGATAATAGAACAACCAATTCTAGTGTTGCCTGACTTTCAGAAGACATTTCAGGTGAAATGTGATGCCAGTGGGTATGCTGTTGGAGGGGTCTTGAGTCAGGATGACAGACCTGTAGCATATTACAGTGAGAAGTTGGATGATGCAAAGCTGAAATACTCCACATATGACAAGGAATTTTACGCCATCATACATGCATTAAAGAAGTGGAGACATTACTTGATACCCAAAGAGTTCGTTTTGTATAGCGATAATCATGCATTGCAGTTCATGAGTCAACAGGAGAAGTTGAACCAGAAGCATGCAAAATGGGTAGAGTAGATGCAAAATTTCACATATGTGATAAAACACATTTCAGGAACTGCTAACAAAGTGGCTGATGCTTTGAGCAGGAAATGTTTGTTGCTGCAGGAGTTCAGAGTCAAGACGTTGGGTTTTGAAAATCTGAAAGACATGTATGCAAGTGATGCAAACTTCGGAGAAGCATACGAGGTGACTGAGAATCCAGTTCTCAGGGATCGAAGTCCATGGATAGAATATATGATTCAGGATGGATTGTTGTTTAAAGGCAATCAACTGTGCATTCTGAATTCCCCCATGAGGGAGAATTTAGTGAAGGAAAAACACAGCGGTGGATTAGCAGGTCATTTTGGACATGACAAAACATTCGCGAAGCTGAGCGAATCGTATTTTTGGCTGGGAATGCGAGTAGATGTAAAGAGGTTTGTTGACAGATGCAAGAAATGTCAACATGCGAAGGGCCGGAAGCAGAATGCTGGGTTATATCAGCCATTGCCCATACCGGAGAGGCCATGGGAGGCGATTAGTATGGATTTCATTTTGGGTTTGCCGAGGACTCAACGAGGAGTTGATTCCATATTCATATTGGTAGACAGGTTTTCGAAGATGGCACATTTCATACCGTGTCAGAAGAGCAGCGATGAGACTCACATCGCGAATTTGTTTTTCAAAGAAATCGTTAGACTGCATGGATTTCCGAGAAGCATAGTCTCAGATCGGGATACGAAATTCATAAGTCACTTTTGGAGGACGCTATGGAAGAAGCTAGGGACTGACTTGGCATTCAATTCTTCTTATCATCCACAGACGGATGGACAGACTGAGGTGGTCAATAGAAGTCTGGGAGATCTATTGAGGAGCTTGGTGACAGAGCACCACAACAGTTGGGACCAGATATTGCCACAGGCAGAGTTTGCTTACAATGATTCTGTGAACAGGAGTACAGGAAGAAGCCCATTCCAGATTCTGTATGGGACACAGCCAAGAGGAGTTTCTAAGCTCAGGGAGTCAAGACAGGATGAAAATAGCAGCGCTCGTGCTGAAGAATTTGCTGAAGTGATGGAGGAACTTCACACGCAGGTGAAGCAGCGACTGATGGATGCAAATTAGGAGTATAAGCGCAGAGCCGATCAGCGAAAGAGACAACTTCAGTTTGAAGTTGGGGACCTGGTTCTAGCACACTTAATAAAGGAGAGGTTCCCAAGGGGAACATATAACAAGCTCAAGATGAAGAAAATCGGGCCATGCAGAGTCCTGAAGAAATTCGGGGAAAATGCATATGAGGTTGAGTTGCCAGAGGGCATCGGGATATCTCCGATATTCAATGTTTTGGATTTATACCCATACAGGGCTGGAGAAACAGAAGTTGGAACTGAGGGACCAGTGGTCCAGTGGCAGAAACAATTACCAGTTGCATAGAAACCGCAGATGGAGTGCATACTGGATAAAAGAGTAGTTAGGAAGACCAGGAGAAAGCAGTATTTTGAGTACCTGATGAAATGGAAGAATCACCCAGTGGAGGATGCCAGCTGGGAAACAGAAGAAGTTTTACAGAAGCATGGACACACTATGCAGGAGCTCATGGACAGGAGCATCGCTCACTCATTCAAGCGAGCCAGCGTGTGGAGCAGGGAAAGACAACTGGACAAGCCAACAAACTTCTTTTTGAATTGCACCTTGATATTTGTTGCACCAAGCATTAATGAGTTAATGTAATGAAGTGCACTTGTATTGTAATATAGATAGGAAGGCATTTATTAGATTTAATGCTGTTAGATAGGAATTTATTGTAGATTTAATAGTTGTAGAATTCGAGAGGGAAAACGGAATATAGGCACCCTCCTTTGTATCATTGTATGAGGGAAGCATCCAGAAGAGAAGAGCAGAGAAGAGAACCTGTGGAGAACACCCATGTACAGATTGAGTTTATAGAAGAGAGTCTTTGATTCAGCTTCATGGTTTGTGTTGTTTCTCTGTGTCTATATTATGCTCATGGATGTTTGCTTTCTATCATGCATTTGCTTTGATATGCTATGTATGTGGTTTCATAGTTGAATTGGAATCTGTGAGAATGGGGAAAATGAGTTTCAATTGTTTCTCTATCTGAGCTAGGAGATTCCTACATAGAGTGCAGTTGAATTCATCCGCATAGAGTGCATTGATGAGGCTAGACAGTTGAACTCTTATTCTCATTTGAACAGAAGTTAAATTGGGTTATTAGAGTCGTGCAGGGGAAGTGCAGGCTGGATTGGAAGTCTGAGTGACGAGTCTGACCATAGGTTGACAGAGACTACTGTTGCTGGAAGCGCACAGAGTCTAGAAGCTCCAACACTTAGCAAGTGATTGGATGTCGAGCGCAAGGAGTGCGCCAACCTTCAGTTGAAGGAGTGGGAGAAATCAAAGCTTAGGAGGGATAGTTCCTTTCCGTTACGGTGGGAACAAACCCAGGAGAGATCCAAACTGGGAGGGATTTGAAGTAGAGGAGATCTTCAAGGCAGGGAATCAAGAGCCATCGCATATCGACATTCGGTGTTTGACGAGGTGAGGCGCTGACTCGTTGAAATCGCGAGTCGCGATTTCCCGAGTTATTCAGAACCGTTGATCTCCACAGGACAGGTGGTGTGAGATTCTGGGAGGTCAGGATTCGGCGTTCGACGATTTTTGTTGCAAGAATTTTCAACGAGCGAAAGTGTGATCCCGCGATTCCCGATCGCATGAGGGAAGGAAGTGACGTGACCAGGGAGAGAGTGCACGTGCCATCGGCATTTGGAATTCGGGGATTCACGAAGGCAGTGAATCGCAACATCGTATGCACTGATTTCCCGATAGGGAAATCCCCGACAAGTGGAAAGTGTTGAACTGTTGACCCATCGGGTTCAGGGTTTTGAATTGCGTAAGAATTGTGCATGCGTGTTTCGCGATACTGCGAAACCAGATTTCCCGACAAGTGAAGGGAGGTCGTGGCATGAGTTACTGTGGGTAGTGAAGACTCCCGAGAGGGAGTTGGAAGAGCCTTTGACTCTTCGGGCCTGTGTGAAAGAAGGTCCTGGTGAAAGCGGGTTTCCGTGAGGGAACCTTGCATCAGAGGGGGTTGGAGCCTCCTTCCAGTTGCAACTCGAAAAAAAAGGAATTTGGTGCTTCCAATGAATGTAATTCTTCAATACATATAAGAAAAAGCATTTCGTGGTTTTCTCCCACTTTGGGTTTTCACGTAAAAACACTGGTGTAGTGTGTATGTGTATGATTGGTCATTTGTTCATTTTTTATCTACTCTGCAAATATGGGATGATAATTCTACATTGATATAAAAATTATTAGATTGGTCTCTTACTCATTCACCACCCCTCTCAGTAATCTAACATAACCTCCGTTGAGACCAAAACTGGTCTATCGGACATTAAGGAAAGAAAAATATTACTTGGATTTCTTTAAAATGTTATCATTGCTTGAAAAACATTAAGATAATTATACACCATATCTTAAATATTTTATATGATAATTTATAAAATAATTGAGGCGATCCTCCTCATATAATTATCATAATCATATTTTATATCATATGAAGATATTATAATTTATAAAATAATTTTGGATATACTCTATCTTTCTCTAGGATTCTCAAGAGATATTGCATCCCCAAACTTCACATATACAGAAGATCACATGAATGAAAAGAGTCTCAAAGAGGATCTTTTTCTTATCCCATAGCCAAAGGTATGATAATTTACAATTATTTTGAAGCCCATAATAATCTTTCTACCCTCCATTTATCATTTTCTCAATGCTATAGTTCCACTTAAGCTTTTCATGAATATCAATTCCAAAATAATTGTATGAAGACACTTCCTCCAAGATATTGTTGTCATATACAATATTATTGTAGGTAATCTTGTTGGATTTAATGATTATAACCTTGATTTTGTTATTGTTCACGTTCAAACATGTACTAGAGAAGAAGTCCTTCGGGATTCTAAGTTCATTACTAAGTCACAAGGATATGTTTCATAAGAACAATATCATCATCATAGAGAAGAAGGATGATTACTACATTAGAAAGAATTGTTCCAACACAACATGCGACTTCCAAACAATCTTCTAACTTGTCAATGTAAATGACAAAAAAGGTAGCGGATAGGGGAAAACCTTTCTTGACTCCTATATTGTGGTTAATTTATTCTAACCAACCAACAATGCACCTAAACTTGGAAATAACATTCTCATACAAGCTTACCACTATAACTCTTAGACTGAAGGGAACCCTTATCTCTTCTAACCTATTCCAAAGGTTTTTCCTAGGGACAGTCTCAAAATATTTCCTAATGTCATTGAAACAACAAAGGATAATGGTTTTATTGTAATGAAACTCCTCTGCAATGATCCTAAGCATGATAAGGTGGTCCAAAATTGAATGATAACCTCTAGAACCAACTTGACGTTTTTCTCTTTCCCTATGGCTTTCTATCCATATAATTAAATTATTTTCCAAAACGCTTCCATATAGATTGGATACAATATGTCTAATAATAATGGTCCTATAATTAGAGGGATTGTTTGTATCCCCAATTTTAAAAATAGGTACAATGAGGCTTTGAGTTCAAGTTTTAGGGAATCCCTTCTTGACTGCTAAATTGAAGATCTTATGTATGTGGGGGATCAAAATAGGGCCTCCAATTTTTAATATTTCATCCTGGTAGCCCACAATGTCTTTATATTTCCCATTTGTATGTCGCTTAACCCCAAACTTTATGTCTTCTATAGGAAAAACATTAGCTTTTGTATACACTTTTGGAATTTTGTTGAGGACACTATGGAATTTGAAAATATTTTTAAGGTAGGAATTACAATATGTCACGAGAATCACATAATTTTCTTTAGTTTTACGAGTCAAAATTTACCTCCAAAATTTCTTTTGATCTAGCTTAGAAAGGTGCAAAACATTCTCTTGATTTCTATTTTTGTAGTGCATTTTTTTTCTTTTAATTAGGGCTTTGTATCTATTAATATTATCATATTTCTAAGACTCATTACATACATCCCTAATGGATTTTCTAGCAATTTTACACTTGTTATCATACCAAGGGTTGAGAATTATATTCTTGTTTTTACACATCACTTGAATATATAATTGTTTTATGGAGGTAGAGAGGATTGTTGTAAAATTATGATATATGTCTTCAATATTTTTTTTTTTATATTATAGAAGATTTAAATCATTGTTTAAGTAATTTAAAAATTTATTAGGCTTATTTTTTGTCAAAAAGTATATGCCTTTGGTTACCAAACTTATATTCAAGGGGTTGTGTTTGCATGGTAAAGTTTAGAGATAGGGTTAAAAGGTAAAAAATTACTATTTGGTTGTAAACAAGGATATCATATAGTCCACAACAATACTACCTAGCCCATGGATACAAGTCATATGGTTAGATGTTTTCTACCAAATTAGACTATTACAAATGATTAGATCTTGAGAAATGAAAATCTTGATTAGCTTAGTACCATATAAATTCTTGGTCAAGTCTTCTAAATTTCTCTTGTATCTATTAACTAAAACAAGGTCCTTGTCTAGCCACAAAATATTAGGATTGGAATCATTTCTTAAGATAATAGCTTGATTAGTTGCAGTTATAACATTAAAGTATCTTATTAGGATCATACTACTTTCATTTCTCATAATGTAAATATATTTTTCTAACCTTTTATAGGGACAATTTTTATCTAGATTATTTTTGTATAAAAGGTAGAATTAATAGGTGCAAAAAGCAAATTGCTATAAACATCTTCTTAGGATTGATGTTTGAAATCTCCACCCAAATGAATAGATTGAGAGGGTATTTTTTATGAAGATGAATGTGAGGAAAAATATATGTTCTTATATAATACACTATGCCTCCAACCTTCTACGAGATGATTTCTTCTTCCATGTTGACCACAATATGAATCCATATATGTTATGTACGTTAGATTTCTCATCCTCCCAAGTTTAAGCTATAAATATAACATCAATTTAACTTGGGATACAACTTAATATAGGTCCTTTGTTCCAAGGAAATCCTCAATGGCTCCAAGAAAGAATTCAAAGTGACTCAAATTGCTATTTATTGTTATTCTTTTGGTCTAGATCACTAATAATAGCTTTTCGGTTTCTAACTATTTCCCATTTTCCTCCCTTTATGGTTTCATTTACCTTTTGAACCTCCTTGTTTAATTTATCTTGATCTTCTGGAATGAAGTATTCATTTATAAATATTCTAGGCCCTTTTAAGCTCAGAGTTTTACTATGTATGTCATATTTAGGGAAATTAGAGCTTACGATAACCTGAATCAACCTATCTTTATTTTTAATTATTTTTCCCAACCTTTTTTCTTCTATAAATCCAATTGTTTTAATTTTTGATTTATTTTCTTTTATACCAAATATTATGAGGTTCAAGGCTCTTTTATTACGCTCACATTCTAACTCTATGATCTTATTCATTTCCTCTTTGATAGGTTTGATATCCAATCTATGTTCCATGCTATTTAGGGACGAATTTTTAATGAGCTTTTATTCTAAATATTTAATATTGTCCCTCATCCACCCCTTCTTCCTCTATTGATTGTTTTGTCCTTGGTTGGTTTTTTTATTTATTGTAACCTACCTTGCATTTTGTGTAGTTGAGTCTGAAACCCTAATAGTTTATTTATCGTCTCTCTCTTAATATTATCTTTGAAGAATATAAATTTATTATCAAGTATTACCACTAATTCACTTTGATGTTTGGCTTCTCTCTCTTCTCTATGTTTTTCTATTCATTCTATAGATTCATACAAACATTTTTTTATTGATTCTATAGATTCATGCAAACTATCTAGGGTTACTTTGTTAGGAATTCCTCTATTAGATTTAGGTATCAATGGTGAATTATTCATATTGAAAATATAAATAAATAAATAAGAAAATTTTGAACCTGATTCACATAAGGTTTTGAATAGCCACTAATAGATTTACCGTAGATCAGATTTACCGCAAATGATCCAGGTAGATATTGGTGACCACCAACCTATTCTAAATGACTCTTCTTGATAGTTTTTAGTTCAAAAAATTCTTTTGTAATTATTTTTAATTGTGGTTTATACACTTATGGGGATGTTTGAAGCCCTACACAGCTTCCAGGTGGATTTTGGAGGCCGCCCATCTAATCCAACAGGCTTATTTTGGAATTTTTAATGTCGGTACATCTTTCTGTACTTGCACAATGTTTTTTTTGCTTTCCATAGTCAAATTGTAGACAAAGTTAGAGTTTGACAACATAATTTTTATTTATTGAAAATACCTTTCCAACGGGCTATCACGGGCCTAAAAAAAATGTCGTATGAAAAATTTACAACCCCAGGAAGTTGAGGTACCAACTTACCCATCGGGGCCCACAAATTTTTTTGTGTTTCATCTCCTAGGGTTAGGTTTTTGGATGTCTAATGTTTTGGAATTCATGAATAATGTTAAAAGGCCTCTCGAGCCTCATTGTAATAATTCTTCTTAGATGGATTCATGTATCAACCACATCTCTTCTCAAAGACAACTACAACCATTCGAGCAAGCTGTTTTCAGTTATGCAATTTTACAATTTCAGCCTATTTTCTTTATTCAATAGAAGTTATTGTTCGCTGAATATATGTTATTTTTCTTCGTATTTGTGTTATTTTATTCAGTTTGTTATTCCTTTCATTCTTCTCATAAATCAGGATCAACAAACTAGATTAACCATAGACCGAGAGATAAATATTCATGCAGTAGCACCACAAAGACAATATTCACCACCGTAGAGATAATATTCACCGCGTAGATATATTCACCACATTAATTCATCTTAGAGATAATATTCATCGTTGTCATTATTTCATTGAATACCTTATGATATTATACAAATATATTGACCAAATATTAAAATTAGCAGTAATTTAAAAAGTCTATGATTTTGAACTTATAGTAAAATGTATATTCTTATATTATTAAATATTTTGATCAGATTAATTTATAAATATTTAATTGTGCTTGATTTTTTTAAAAATTAAATATAAAAATTCCATGACATATATAATTGTGTTTGAATGTCAAGTTTGGGGATATAGCATCTCTCGAGAATCTTGGAGAAAGATGCAATAGATCCAAAATAATTTTATAACTTATAATCTCAAAATTGAGTGCAATACACCCTATCCTATCCTCCTTATCGAAGTGATCCTTTCCCCCTTTGAGATCACAACTATGATTAGGTACATAATATACAAGAACAAGATAAACAACATGGATAACAAGACACTCCTAACAATTGCTTCAGACTATAACCAATATCACCAATGGCTCAAGTGGGGACGTCATAATGATGTCAAGTATTGGCTAAATAATTGGGGAATAAAAGAAATCGTTATTGCACAAAATAGTGATGATATTAAAAATATTGTACATGATCAAGTTAAGTAGAATCTATGGTGCGATAAAGAATTAGAGGATAAAATACAATTAAGATATTATAAGGATGTGGTTAACCCTAACCTCGAATATCAAAAGTATCTCTTTGTTTTGACTAGCATAAAGAAGAGAATCAATATTGCTAAAATAAGAACTATTTCTCATGAGATATATAGTGAAAATGGACATTGGAAAATCCCCAAAAAATCATGGCAAGAAAGAATATGTCAACTTTGTGACACCAAGAGGGTTGAAGATGAAAAACATTTTCTCAAAATCACCCGGGGATCGCACCCGGCCTGAGCCACACCAACCCTTAATATGGTTGGATTTTTTGTCCCCGCAGGTTTTGAACCTGTGACTTTAACATCACGGAGTGGCTTAACAACACACTCCGTCACCGACTGTCCTACACCTCGGGGACGAAAAATAAACATATTTTCAATGTATTTTTATTTCTATATAAAAAAATGATATATTTATAGTTTGGAAATGAAAATATACATTGTTATTTTTTATCCAATCAAATCAAAACATAATTAAATGATATTTTGAATTTCAGAATTTTTTTTTTAATAATAAATTGTTTGAAAAAAAAATAAAACTAACTGAAAAACAATAAAACTAAAAATAATAGTCATTATGGAGTAGTAATAATAATGAATGAATATCCATGGTTTCCTTGTAGATCACCTATTGAATACCTTAAACATAAACATTTTATCACGTTCAAATGATTTTTATAATATTAAAACTTAAATAGTCTAAGGAGTTTTGGGGAAATGTGTAGAAATGTGCCCCACCATATTATTAACAAAGGATTACATGAAATTCTAATTAAAAATGGAACAAAATTCTTAGTGCAATGACTTTTAGAAGGATCACTTGTTGTAAATTACAATCATAGTATATAGAGATCTCTAAGAGGATTTTGTGTCCCATAAGGATTATTAGTAATGTAAATATTGAAGTCATGGAATGATGATATTGAAGTTTTTATTAACGTGGGTGTTATAGACTCGATATCCACCCTATAGGGAAGATAGGAATCCATCAGAGGATAAAGGCCCTACTATATATTTTTCTTGAGGTTTGATCCCTTTCAGATCATTTTTGGAGGCTCTCGCATGACACCTAATAGTAAACAAGCGAGGCCCTCACTGGACATTAGTGTCTCATCAAGCGAGACATTGTCCAACTATTAGAATTGAGGATTTATGGGGTGATAGGATACATATGAGTTAGATATTCATGGAAAAGGCTTACCAAATAATATCATTTGAGTCTCTAGTGGCCTCTAGAATATGTAAAAACCTCTCCCAAGCCTCCTCCAAGAGCTATATAACAAAATAAATCCTTGGGAAAGAGGGAGAAGAATGGAATAGTAATGTTATGTTGTTCAACTACACAGGTGTCCATCAACACAACCAAGAGTCAATGAGCCTAGCCTAAACAAGGATTTGGTAGGAGAGACAAGGAGAAAGGAGACCAAAAGAGATTACATCATCACTTGAGGTATGTATTGATGTAATGTTCTTGTGCTCCATTAGTAGATCATTTTTTCCCCTTGAATGTTTTTCTTTGATATATGAATATTCAGATTCGATCTTGTATACTATAGATTAGGGTAGATCCAAGCTAGATTTAATATTCTAACAATAGGAATAAGTGTAGAATGATATTGTTTTGTCTTTGGTGTGTGGGAAGAAAGTTGTAGAAGCTGGAGCTAGAACTTCAGGACTAAATCATCTAGGATACGCTAAGGACAATCATTAGGAAAAATGTAAGTCATTCTCTAAATTCCTTTTGTGTGATATTATGGCTTGTTTCTAGGAGAACCATAGGAAATCTATCCAATTCCTATCAAGAATTTCTAGGCCAATCCTAGGGAGATCTTACTTATCCTCTCAGTGAGATTCCTATGAGCAAAAATCCCATAACTGATTGATGACCATACTGGGGGAGAATTATTATCTAATAGAGTCTATTTTCCTACATCTTCCTTTGTATTAGGATTTTCATTTTATTGGGTCGCATTCAGTGATTCATAGCTCAGACCTAGTAGATATGATATAACTGATCTAGATATGGAAGATCTAAAGAAAACCCACTTTCTTCAAAAAAAAAACTTTTCCAGGCATTGCTTGTTGCATTGTTGGTGTCCTTCAAGGATCCCTTACTTGTTGGTAGGCTTGTGTCCCACAAGGCCCTATATTTTTGCAGTTCAAAACTATAATTTTACAGTTTAAAACCCAAGTTATTTAGATTAGGACCTGCTCTAAGTCTATGAGGTTCTACAATAGTCTATTTACGTCTAGTTTTTCCTTTGTTTTAGAGTGTGATTGTCACATAGATCATTTTGCAAGTCTCCTTTGAAATAATTTGTGTGGATGTTTTGTCATTTCTTGGATAGATTCTCTTATTGTATAATATTTCTAGTGAAGTTGATAAGATAATCCGACAAATCTGAAGAGATCTAGTTGCTTGTGTCATCGATTTTGTGTTTACCCTACTTGTAATATACCCCAAATTTACCAAAATATTTTTTTTTTTGCTAGGGACATTAAATCTCCTTTCATCTTCAAATTTTATTTCAAAAATATAACTTTAATATATGTAGGGTAGTTTTGTCATTACTATTGACTTTCGAAAAGATTATGCTTATCCTTTTCTTGATACAAATACAATATCATGTAGAATAGATTTATTTCTCAAATTACTCTATGCTATGCAACAATCATATTGAATGGAAATTAAGGGATAAATTGACTACCCCCTAGTCTACCCATGAATCTTAATGTTTACCCATTAATATACACACTCAACTATGTTACTATGTGCGAGAAGATAAGTCTGTTATTTGATCTTATTCCTATTCAAAGGTGAGTGTACAAAGAGTTTAATACTTAAACTATTACAATTCCAAACTAGTGTTACCATCATCTTTATGACAAAGAATTACCTTATACACTGTATGGATCCTATATAGAATCTGATTCATAAGTTATGCATTTTCTTTATCAAATACATCGCAGACTTTAATCTATGGGTGGAATTTACTTATTAGTCTGTATAAAGCAATAAATAATTCATGGTAAAGTGTCTATGTTTAATGATCCAACCACTATTACAATGGTACTAGTAATACGGTTAATGGTTGGTATCATTGTGAATCCCCAATGATAGTAGTCACCAATCCCGAGCTTGATAACAAGTTGGAACTAGAAGGTAAGACCCTTAACTAAATGAGAGATGAGCATGACTAAAAGGTACAATCGTAACTCTAACTGACTAGTATCACAACTCTGTAATAAATTGGTATGAAGTCGGATTAAGGGGATTTCATTCTGTGAGAGATATCCTACCTATGTATTATGTAACTCTGTTATGTGGTTGTGTGGTGGTATTATTAAGATGATGAAGGCATTTGTGGGTATAAGCATACCATTTACCTGTGTAGTCCTTTTTCACGTGCTTTGGCTTACCTTTCCCACCAGTGGGACTCGTGCCTTCTCAACATGAACTTACTGCAAAAGAAAAAGGTAAAAACCCCCTTTGAGGGTCTCGTGGACGCGAGCTATTAGTTCTCATAATATCGTGATTGAAAAATTCGTCAAAATACCATGCACTTTAAAACATTCAGTTAGCTATTTAGGTTGTTCTTCCTATTTTATTTCTTGCACACAGATTAAAAATAGAACCCCACACATCGTATGATACCTCATGGTTTTCTCCAAACTATTCATTCTGTAAGCTTCAACCTACTTTCTATAAAACGATACCCTTGATGGAATGTCATTAAGATAAAAATTACTTGTTTAATTGTTGCGTAAAAATTATCTCTGTGTTATGTGCAACGTAAGCATATGTATCCCATGCACTAGCAACCCTGTCTGAGAAGTCTGTGTTTACTCCTACCTTAATTTAAAGTTTATTGGTTTGAGAACGTCCATTTGTAACATAGTTTCTAGAATGGATAGGGTAAAATATTATTCACTAAATTAAATCCTATATACGTCTTTACCTTTCAAAGGGTTATTACGGTGGATGAACTTGTATTATGAATGGTAAATAAATTGTAATTCCCAATTCTCTGTGCATGAAAAAATATGTATACATTCCGAGAGTCTTACTCGGTGCCTGGATCATCATGGTCTAGGCTCTGTGTATATGTAAAAATATTGTGTACCCTTTATAGGTATTTGTGTCTTTGTGAAAATTCTTGGTCACTAATGAAATTGGTAACTTATTTAACATCTATCCACTATAGCATTTCTAAATCGTAATATATTACCGTTTGAAAAATTATACATGTTATTTACTTGCTGATATAAATCGTAAATCCAAAGTACTCTGTATAAATATGAGAACATGGTTCACCTTTGCTAAAAATCACATCTATGCATCTATGTGAGATAACTTACCTCCGTGTGACTTTATAGTTTAGCTCTAGATTATACCAAGGTATTAATTTATCCTCTGGGGGATTTTTTACTATATTTTGGTTAATTACTTCTTATTCTTTCTTTTTCTTCGTTGTTGAATTAAATTCTTGTATATCCTAGCATTATTACAGTTACCATCACTAATGATGGGGGCATGTCTTATTTACGAGGGTACCCATCAACCGACCTAGGTTCCACTCTCCACTTTGCATTGTGGATCGATCAACTCTCAAACATCGGTGGGGAAACTTCTTTTGTGACAGATTTAAGCTAAGTATTGTTCCACTTTATTAATATTTAATTTCATTTGATTTCTTGACAGAATTTATTGAATCTATCGATTCTCCTTTTGCAGGATTAACCAGCTCGACGGAAAAAGGATCAAGGGGATCACCTTGCTCAGAAAGGTATTCAAGTTCTGACTCGACATTTAATTAAAAATCTCAGGTACTGAGTACTAATGTTATGGGATCCTTACCCTAGGGTACTCTACTATAATAATTTTGAACCAGGGTTTCCTGGATATACATATCATTTATAATTTTATTATTATTGAACAAACGAGTTCTAAAACTATTTGATTAAGTTGTTAAGTATTGCACAACTTTTGTAGAATGTATTGTATACCACTGGAATTCTCTATTTGTAGGCCTGATGTAATGTAAAAAGGACTATAAATTATATGCCTTTTGTATGATCTGTTCAATGGTAAACACTTATATTCTCATGTAATTCAAGGATCGATAAAATCTTTTTGTATATGAATATATTATATGTTCGTACAAATCCATGTATCTATACATGCAAATATATATATATATATATATATATATATATATATATATATATATATATATATATATTCATATCAAGATTATGATTGGCCTCGCAACAGTCCAATTTTCTTTAAGCTTGAATACATATATGTATATATCTACATACATGTTAATGGTTATGATTAACTTTCTGTAATAATTTATTTTATTTAATCTTGAATACACACACGGATATATATATATATATATATATATATATATATATATATATATATATATATACACACGGGCATCATACGTAGAAGTATGTCTTCACTTAACGTTTACCTGAAAACCTACAACAAATTTTAATATTCTTTATTCTTTGATCACTTAACGTTTACCTGAAAACCTACAACAAATTTTAATATTCTTTATTCCTGATTATACATATACCCACATTCCTATATATACACATATAGTTCTAATTTATTTTAGCATATAGAACTTACATTTGTTTTACTAGTTTTGTTCAGTGAGCATATTCACATGAATAAATAATTATCATAGATTCATCTCATTCCAGTTAGCTAATACTCAACAAAATATTTAATAAGAAAACATGTAGATGTACATATCTGAAATCGATGTTCGAACACAAATGGAACAGTCAAGTTCTACCCAATCATAGAACAGACCAGACAAATTACTTGCTTCGTTCACCCCCTATCTTGACCATGAGTCCATAAGGGTGAATTGAAATGATCTTCTTTTGTTGTAGTCCTCCTTTCACATCAAAAAATTCACTTGCCTCATACCCAACAGGTGTTCATAACAACAAGTAATATACTTTCCCCAACATACTAAGCAATGTCTTGCCTCCCCCATATGTTGTATATCATGAGCATCGTGTGCCTAGGTATTTTTCCCTCCTTGGGAATTTTTGCATCTTTACAAATCCCTAATTTTCACGGGCTTCTAATGGTCAAATTCCTCATTTTCCACTTGTAAAATTCATCCCTAAGGTAACACAAGTTTGTTCCCCACTCATGGAGTCATGGTCAATTTTTTTCAACCTGGCTATTCCATTTGTCCTCCAACAATTAATATATAAAAATATTTGTCTTTACATGTGTCACTGTCAAAGAGTTAGTTGGGAAAATCAAATTTTTTCCCAACAGTAAGAATAATTAATTACACATAAACAAACTCCAAATTTGGATTTGCCATAAATATGAATTTACCAAAAATGGAAATTTATTTTTAAGTGCACACAGACTTTAATAATTAATTATTTTGGGGGATATTACATCCTCTCCCCCTTCAGTACAACATTGTCCTTAGTGTTCATTCCTCTCTTGAAATAGGGTTGGATACGAATTCTACAAATCTTCCTCCAATTCCCAAGTGGCCTCCTCGGGACTAAAGTTCTTCCATTGCACTTTTACTTGGGCGATGGATCTGTTCCGTAGTACTGTTTATTCCCTATCTAGTATGTGAAGAGATTTCTGTTGGAACTCGCCTTATGGTTCCACCTACACCATGTTCCAATCAATGATGTGAGTAGGATCATGAATATACTTTTTCAACAAAGAAACATGAAATAAATTATGAACTTTTAAATTTTCAAGGAGTGCAAGTTGATATGCCACGGGTCCAATTCAAGCTAATATCTAGAAGGGGCCACAAAACTTGGGTGCCAATTTTGAACAGTTTCCTAGCTTCAATGAACTTCTTCTTTCTTTGTCTTTTAAATACACGTGGTCTCCAACTTGAAATTCTTAGTGTCTCATTTTCAAATATGCGTAGCTTTTCTGTCTGTCCCGTGCCTCTTTTAAATTATGTTGTACCTTTCTTACCATTTTCTCCATTTCCTGGATCATTTCTGGTTTCATCAGGAGTCTTCCAACTAGGTTATCCCAACTAATTGTAGTTGTACACTTTCTATCATATAGTACTTCGAAGGGGCTCATCTTAGCCGACATCTAATAACCATTATTGTACGTTAATTTTACTAAGTGTAGGTATTCCTCCCACTTAGTTGGGTTCTTCCTTACATACATTCATAACATATCTTCCACAATCTAGTTCATTCATTCAGTTTGCCCATCCTTTTGTGGATGGTAGCTTTTGTTGAATTTCAGGTTAGTATTCAACCTTGCAAACAATTATTTCCAAAACATTGATGTAAAGTTGACATCTCTATCTGAAATCACCATTTTATGGATACCATGCAATCTAAATATTTCCTTCATAAATATTTTAGTGATGTTAATAGCTTTATACATAGATTTCACAGGAATAAAATGTGGAGACTTGCTAAGTTTATCAATCACTAGCATAATTGAATCATTTTTCTTTTGAGTTTTAGGAAAACCTGTGATAAAGTCCAGTGAGATAGTCTCCCACTTCCATTCTAGTATAGGTAGAGGTTGTAGCAGGCCAGATGGATGTTGATGTCCAGCCTTCCCCTGTTGACAATCTAGGCATTAAGATAAGTATTCTACTTTCTCACCTTTCATGTTAGGACAATATAACAACTTCCTCAATGTTGTTAACATTTTATGGTATCCTGGATGACCAAAATATGGTTACTTGTGCACTTCATCCAAAATTGTTAGCTTTAATTCCGTAGAATCTGGTATGTATAGCCTATTTTTGAATCTTAGCAGTCAATTTCTATACAAACTCAAATATGTTATGTCCAAATTTTCTGCATTATCTTATAAATATGCTATTGTTTTGATGTATTTTTTGTCATTTCCACTTGCAGATATTATCCTTTGTTCAATGTCGCTTTATGTTATGATAATAATTATCTCAAACAGTCCATTAGTTCTCCTACTTAAGGCATATGCAATTTTGTTTTCTTTAACCTTGATGTGTCTTACATCGAAATGGAATTCACTCAAGAAGGCTAGCCACCTTGGTTTCCTTGTGTTAAGATCTGGTTGACTAAATAAGAATTTCACACCACTTTTATAAGTTAGCAACATAAATTTTCTGCCCATCAAGTAGTGTCACCACATTCTTAGTGTGTGAATTACAACTGCTAATTCCAAGTCATGTGTGACATAGTTTCGTTCATGTTGTTTTAGTTTTCGTGTCTTGTAACAAATAGTGTGACCTTATTGAGTTAGGACAACTCCCAAAACTTATTTTCTCACATCCACGTAGACTGTAAAGTCTTTATCAGGCTCTTCTACCCTTAAAATAGTTGCGATTGTTAACAATTATTTTAACTTATTAAAATTATCTTGACATTTTTGTGACCAAGTAAACTTTGTCCCCTTTTTATTTAGGGATGTGATTGGGTATGAAATCTTAGATAACCCCTCGATGAATCTACGGTAATAATTGGTAATTACCATGAATGACTGGATGTCTAGCACATCCTTAGGGATAGAACATTCCATGCTGGCTCTTATCTTCTCTAGGTCAACTCCAATACCTTTCTCAGATATTGCATGTCCTAGGTACTGTATTCTCTTTTGGTAGAAGTCAGATTTGTCAAATTTTGCTTACAACTTGTGTTTCCTTAAGGTATGAAATATTATCTTTAGATGTTCTTCATGTTCTTCTTCCATTTTCGAATAAACTAAAATGTTGTCAATAAATACCAAAACAAATTTATCCAAGTATTGACTGAATATGTTATTCATTAAACACATAAATGTTGTTGGTGCGTTAGTAAGACCAAATGGAATAACAACAAACTCATAATGTCCATATCTCGTTCTAAATATGTTTTATTTATATGTTCATCCTTTATTCTGACATGGTGATAACCAAATCTTAAATATAACTTGGAGAAAATCTTTTCTTCTCCCACTTGGTCAAACAGGTCATTAATTCTGAGTAGAGGATACTTTTTCTTAATAGGCATCTTGTTTAATTGTCGATAATCAATATATAATCTTAAAGTCCCATCTTTCTTTTTAATTAAAAGGACTGGTGCTCCCCAAGGAGAGACACTTGGTCTGATGTATTCCTTGTCCAATAGTTCTTGTAGCTGAATTTTCATCTCTGTTAATTCATGTAAACTCATCCTATAGGGTGCCTTAGATATCGGGGCTGATCCATGAAGCATATAGATGGATAAATCTATCTCTCTCCTTGGAGGAAGTTCTGGTATTTCATCCACAAATAAATCTCTAAACTCATGTAAGATGGTAAATTCTTCTAGGTTGGGTTTATCTTCCTTTTCTAACAAATTTGTCACTTGAATAGCATAAATATGACAACCTTTATTCATGCATTTATTAAACTGCATGGCTGAAATCTGCCTAACCGAGACTAGTTTTCTAATGCCTTGTACTATCCTAAATGTGTTGTTTTCATCTCTGTAACTAAGTGATTTTTCATAGCAATCCAAAATTACTTTATGTTTCTATAACTAGTCCACTCCAATGATTATGTTGTAAAATCCCAAAGGTAAAATATTCAAATTTATTTTTTTATTTTGGCCATCTAAACTGAGTTCACATTCAGAAATGAAATATGTTACTTTTCTCATAGTCCCTATTGCTAGTTGCATTAACCAAGATTTAGCATGCTTTACTTTCTTAAGCTTATTTGAATCAACTAAACCAGGAGTAACATAACTCAGAGTATCTCATGTAAATTATAACCTTGTACAATATCTACTGCAAACTGATATTCAGAAAAGATACAATGGAAAATACAAACATTACACATATATTTTTCACCTGGAAACCCAAACTGGGAAAACCAGCACATATTATATTCATACATTATGTTACATTGTTTACAATACAATATACATATAGGAGGCAATGACATCCAAATCCCTAACCCAATGACCTGGATTAGTCCAAAACCCTAATTCCTTAACCGGAAATAGAAAACCATCGGCAAAAAACCATGTGTCGAAAAGCCACCTAAATAAAATTTGGTCCCAGAAATATGTCGTCCCGGTAATATGTCGTCCCAAAAATATGTCGTCCCGATGCGAAAAAAAAATTCGGGGGCATTGGCCCCGAACCCCCACGTGGGGGGACCCGCCCCCCTACACCCCTCGTCTAACCCCCCTGCGCACCCGACACAGATGCTCAAACACTACTACTCATGCAAATAATATAACACATACCCAACATTCTCCCACTTGTTGTTTTCTTTGCACACAGGGGGTTACAGGGTTACATAGTCAACAATCCAGGGCAACAATGCCCATGGATCCTCTACACCAAGAGAACTTC
>SNQJ01S0031501.1:92899-112583 GCA_010110895.2 Picea sitchensis | reverse complement strand
CCTGGGGATGTCCTCTTGCAAATAATGCGTCTGTGCTATGTCCTTCCATATTCGTTTGTCTCATCTCCTCTGACAACAAGGACAAGACCACTTCTTTAAAATTCAAAGAAGTTTTATTACTACCTATGGCCACAGCCAGACTATCCCACGAGTCTGGAAAAGAACACAACAAACTGATACATTTATCTTCATCTGAAATTTTAATATCAATAGATACTAACTGACTTACCATAGTATTGAAGGTGTTCAAATGCTTTTCCACCGATTCTCCATCTCTCATCCTCAGGTTATACAGCTTCTTTCTCAGGAATAGTTTATTTACCAGGGACTTAGACTGATACAACTTCCCCAACTTTTCCCATAAATCCTTGGATATAGCTTCCTCTAACACATTCAGTAATATTTAATCGGAGAGACACAGTTGAATTGTGCTCTTTGCCTTCTGATCCGTCTTTTTCCAGTCATATGCAGAAGTTCTTGTAGGTGCAGTACATGGATCTACTGTGATCCATTGATCTATGTCCACCAAAAGATCTTCCATATTGAGCTTCCACAACTCAAATCTTTTCCCATTAAACTTCTCGATCTCCATCTTCGAATTGCTTGCCATTTATTTTCACCTGAAAAAACAATACCAAGATCTCCCACTGTAACAAGGCTTATCACAGTCCCGAGCCAAACCCTTGATCACAAAGGCGTCCCCTTGAAGCCAATAAAGCTCTGATACGAAATGTAAATTCTAACCTTGTACACTATCTACTGCAAACTGATATTCATAAAAGAATAGAAAATATACAATGGAAAATACAAACATTACATAGATATTTTTCACCTGGAAACCCAAACCGGGAAAACCAACATATAATATATTCATACATTGTGTTACATTGTTTACAATACAATATACATATAGGAGTCAGCGACATCCAATACCCTAACCCAATGACCTGGATTAGTCCAAAACCCTAATTCCTTAACTGGAAATAGAAAACCATCGGAAAAAACCAATGTGCCGAAAAATCACCTAAATAAAATGTGGTCCCGGAAATATGTCGTCCCAGTAATATGTCATCCCGAAAATATGGCATCCTGGTAATATGTCGTCCCAAAAATATGTTGTCCTGGTGCGAAAATTTGTTTTGGGGGCACTGCCCTCGAACCCCCACGTGGGGGGCTCTGCCCCTCTAACCCCCCTGTGTGCCCGACTTAGACCCTCAGACACAACTACTCATGCAAAGAATATAACACATACCCAACAGCTCATATGTCAATTAAAATATAAATACGATTATTATTCACTTTACCTTCAATCTCCACTATATTGGATTAATGATCAACTTGTCGTCCATCCACAACTACATTAATTATTTGTACGCTTCTTCCCACATCTCCCACTGTAGAGGCCTCTTGCAAGTTATGAACTATGGTCCTTACTGTGGAAGTTAAATGTGGACAGTTCCTCCTTAAGTAAGGTTCTCCACACTCCCAACATTTTAACAGTTCCCTGGGGCTATCCCCAAATTTCTTGGTTCCCAGGTTAACTGGTCTTCCTCCCCCTTGGGTATTCTGGTTGTTAGAGTGAGAATATTTCCTTTGGAATTTCTTTTCCATATTCCAGAAAGGGCGTGGTTGGAAGCCTTTCTTCCGTTGATTCATTATGTTATGTTTCTTATCCTTCCAAATGTTGGGAATTTCAGACTGTTGTTTGTAATGATCATAGCACATACGATTCTTTCTAAAAGCTTCTCTTAAGGTCTTGGTATTGTTGAATTCAATTAGGTCCTTATAGGACTGTGGTAGGCAGCTTAGGAATCGTTGGATTTTTACTTTGTATTCTCTGATGTATGGAACAAATATTAATAATTCAAGAAATTTGTTTATCAGGTTATCCATGGTCATTTTTTCGAGTTTTAGCTCATACAATTCATTGGTTTTTATTTCATAATAACTTTATGATAAATACCTTTTCTTGAAGTATTTCTTGAAATATGACCATTCCATCTGTTTCTCTTTTAAACCCTTGGCCAATTCCAGGTCCAGATACTCACTTTTCCCTTCAGGTTATAAATGGCCATTCTGGCCTTCATGTTACTAGAATAATTATAGATCTGGAAATACTTCTTTATATCCAGTAACCATGCTTCAACCTCCTCCCCTATAATGTACTCTTTGTCAAAGGTGGACGATTTCATATTATTTAATTCACCCTCTAGGTGGTCCACCTGTTTTCTTTTCCTTCCTGTGGCTGTTTTATTTTCTGTTGTTGGTGTGACTTCGGAAGAACTGTTCTCATTTTCTGCTTCAGGACCAGAATTTTTGGAGGCTCTTTTTTCAGCCTCTTCTTCCTTGTCATTTTCTTTTGGAATCTTCTTTGTTACAATGCTGCACAACAACACTTCATTTATCTCTTGTTGGTCCTCATGTGCCTTTTTTAGTTTCTCATTATCTGCCTTGAACGCTTGGAGCTCCACAATAAGGTTCCTCATTGTTTCCAAAACTCGGGTGGCTTAAATTCCTTCATTGGTCTATCCAGACTCTTTAGGAGGTCCTTGATCGGGATTCTCCTCAAGTCTGATCGCCTCTTCATTCTATGCTACAATTATCACCACAGAAGAAAAAAAAATTGTTTGTAACAATAAGCATTTTTGTTAGTTTTTTCCTTTAACAGGATAAAATGTACTAAACTAATTTTTGGCCCTGATCTTAGGTCCAAGTGCTGTAACCTTTAGCTCTGATACCATCTATAATGTACCACAATTTTACCAAAAATAAAAATAAAAATTGTTAGGGATAATTAAATCTCCTTTCATCTCGAAATTCTATTTCAAAAACATAACTTTAATATATGTAGGATAGTTCTGTCATTACTATTGACTTTCACAAATATTACACTTATCCTTTTCTTGATACAACTACAATATCATGTAGAATTTCTTTATTTATGAAATTACTCTATGTTATACAACAATCATATTGCATGACAATTGAGGGATAACTTGACTATCCCTTAGTCTACCCATGAACCTTAATGTTTACCCATTAAGAGATACACTCACTTATGTTACTATGTGTGAGCAGATAATTCCCCTAGCTGATCTTATTCCTATTCAAAGGTGACTGTACAGAGAGTTTCATACCCAAACTATTACAATTCCAAACTAGTGTTACCATCATATGTATGCTAAAACCTTACCTTATACACTATAGGGATCCTATATAGAATTTGATTCATAGGTTAGTTATTTCCTTTATCAAATACATCGCAGACTTTAATCTATGGGTGGACTTTAATTATTAATTTGTAAAAAGAAATAAATCATTCAGGATAAAGTGTCTATGTTTAATGCTCCGACCACTATTACAATAGGACTAGTAATACAAACAATGGTTGGTATAGTTTTGAAGCCCCAACGATACCAATCACCAATCCCGAGCTCGATAACAAGGTGGAACCAGAAGGTAAGACCCTTAACTAAATGAGAGATGGGTGAGAACAAAAGGTACAACTGTAACCCTAACTAACTGGTATCACAACTCTGTAATAAATTGGTATGAAGTCGTATTAAAGGAATGCCAGTTGCTGATTAAAACCCTGACTAACACATTTATGGCTACCTGTGAAAGTACCTCCCTAGAACTGTCGCTCGGCCACCATGTCCAACACAAACTGTCCACCTCCATAATTGCACATGGAAATTTGTTATTTCGTAGCTCTCACTATACTCCTCTTGGCGAGGCTCAAGGTAACTCATTGTAAATCTTTACTCCAAGCATGTCGAGGTTTTTTTCTCTACGCGTTTTCATTTCTTTGTTATTGGTCGACGAGAAAATGGAAAACCCAGTCTTGAAGAACAATACGAGGGGAGAGGCTTAAGGCAGATCCGGTGCCATTACTACACAAAAAAAGGTAATTCTCACATCCTATAACTTAGACATACACCACCTTGGCACTGTAATAGGTTGTTGCTTCTATACAAATTTTATCTCAGTTCGCTCCTCTGGTTTTTTCAATTCTTGGACTAGGGTTTATAAGTTTCCTTTAGATGTTAGTAGTTTCATGGTTGTCTTGTTGTGTTATTTCACCTCATCGTTCAAGCAATGTTGTAATATTAAACCACTACTGAGTATTAATGGTTTTTCGTTTGTCTTTGTGGGATTACCCGTAAATATACGACCTCATTCTGTGAGAGATATCCTACCTCTGTATTCTGTAACTTCGTTCTGTGGTTATCTTGTGGTATTATTAATATGACTAAGGCATTTGTGAGTATAAGCATACCATTTACTAGTGTAGTTCTTTTTCACGCGTTGTGGCTTCCCTTTCCCAGCAGTGGGACTTGTCCCTTCTCGACGTGAACTTACTACAAAATAATAAGGTAAAGCCCCCCTTTGAGGGTCTCATGGCTGCAAGATATTAGTTCTCACAATATTGTGATTGAAACAGTCGTCAAAATCCCATGAACTTTAAAACATTCAGTTATCTATTCGGGTTGTTCTTCCTATTTCATGTCCTATGCACAAATTAAAAATAGAACCCCACGCATTGTGTGTTATCTCCTGGTTTTCTCCAAACTATCTATTGGGTAAGCTCCAACCTGCTATTTGTAAAACTATATCCTTGATGGAATGAAGTAAAGGTAAAAATTCCTTGTTTAATTGTTGCGTAAAAATAATCTATGTGTTATGTGAAGTGTAAGCATACGTATCCCCTGTAGTAGCAAATATGTGTCTGAGAAGTCTATCTTTACTGCTAGAGTAAATTTGAGTTTACTGGTTTGAGAACGTCCATTCGTAACATAGTTTTCAGAATGGATAGGGTAAAAGATTATTTACTAAATTAAATCATGTATACGTCTTTACCTTTCCAAGGGTTATTATGGTGGATGAACTCGTATTATGAAAGGTAAATAAACTGGAATTCCCCATTCTTTGTGCATGCAAAAAAATGTATGCATTCAAAGAGTTTTACTCGGTGCCTGGATCATCGTGGTCTAGGCTTTGTGTATATGTAAAAATATTGTGTACCCTTTATAGGTATTTGTGTCTTTGTGAAAATTCTTCATCACTGATGAAATTGGTAACTTATTTAACTCTTATCCACTGTAGGATTTCTAAATCGTAATATATTCTTGTTTGCAAATTTATACATGTTATTTACTTGTTTATATAAATTGTAAATCCAAAGAACTTGGTATAAACATGAGAACATGGTTCACCTTTGGTAAAAATCACATATGTGCATCTATGTGAGTTAACCTAGATCCGTGTGACTTTATAGTTCAGCTTACCCTATGCGGGATTTTTCACTGTATTCTGGTTAATTACTTAGTATTCTTTGTTTTTCTTCGTTGTTGAATTAAATTCATGTATATCCTAACATTATTACGATTACCATCGCTAATGATGGGGCCCTGTCTTGTTTACGAGGGTACCCATCAACCAAACTAGGTTCCACTCTCTCCTTTTCATTGTGGATTTGTAACATCCCCAAAAATAAATTATTATTAAGTCTGAAAATGCTTAGGAATTTATTTCCATTTTTGGTAAATTCAAAATTGGAAAATTATTGCCATTTATGGCAATTCCGAATTTCGAATTTAGTTAATTGTAATTTATTAATTATGTCTATTGGGAAAATATTTGATTTTCACAACCAACTCTTTGACTATGACACTTGTAATAAAAAAAATATTTGTATATTTATTTTTTATAGACAAATGGAACAACTAGGTTGAAATCAACTGACCATGACTCCATGAGTGGGGAACACGTTGGAACAACCTCAGGGCTGAATGTTACAAGTGGAAAATCAGGAATTTGACTGTTGGAAGCCCCTGGAAATCATGGATTTGTAAATATGTGAAAATTTCCAAGGGGAAAAGACCTAAGAACAAATTATTTTGGGCATATATAGCATATGGGAGGAGGTAGGACACTGCTTAGCATGCTGGGGAAAAGAAGATTATTACTTGTTGTTATGAGCATTGTTTTCTCAGTGTGAGGCAAGAAGAATTTTTTTCTGAAACTGAAGAAGGACTATAGCTAAGGAGGAGTTCTATAGTTTACCCTCATGGATTCATGGTTAGTCTAGGGAGGTGAACAGAGCAAGTAGATTGGGAGGAACCTGGTTGTTCCCTTTCTTGTTTCATCACTTGTTCAGATATGTTCATCTACTCTTCCTTGTTTGAATTTATGTTGAATAAATAGCTACTAGTATACATTATTTTCTTATTCCTAGATGAATGTCCTATGGTTTTATAGTTGATAGAATGCATCTACTTATGAATTAGTAGAATGATATGAATTATCTTTGTTAGATAATGGCTAAGTGGGATAAAATGAATTATAGGATGAATCCTTGGAGGTTTGATTTTGTTCATGAATGAAGCAATAGAATTATTGTTACCTGTTGTAGGAATGGATTCATTTTGTTAAAGAATGGAGTAATAAGACTACTGTGTGTTACCTATTATAGGAACATATTCATTTTGTTAATGGATGAAGTAATAAGCTACTATGTATTAGCTGTTTCATGAACAATTTTTTTTTTTAAATGAAGAAACAAAGATACTGTGTGTTGGTTATGACAGGTACATGGGGTATGTCTATAAGTAAATAAAACAAAATCTTCGAGGGTTATTTTAAATCTACCATCCATGCAAACAAAAACATATAGATGATCATATCCAAGTAATATTTAACTGTAAAAGTACTAGACATAAATTCTGGAAACATATAAATATATATGCATATACATATTTCTGTGGATTTGAAGATGCGCAGGTATATGAATAACTAAACAACGTTCGAGTTTTCATAAAGATCAAAGTAGACACCGAAGGGGGTATAGAATTGAATTTCATTATATGAATACATATTTCTATCTGATACAGAGTCCTGAGTTATAAAATATCTAATACACAGAAACAAATGATTGGTTGTTACGTAACTTGAAATTTGATTTTTCCATCTAAATTGGCTATACATGTAGGAGAAAATAGTACAATCCTATTTCATTACAATAACACATAAGAAAAGGTTTGGAATGGTAAATACATAAAGAATTATCACAGTATGGGGTTTTACCTTATGTCTTTTCTTTAAACCGAATATACAAACAACCAACTATTATAGGAGCCTAGTACAATTTCCCACGATAATTGTATTCTAGCATAGAACCGTTTCATGCGATAGAACCTGGATTAATATTCTTTTTAGCATTGTAAATAGAACCCGAGTACCTTTTGCACAGGACATTGCCCTGAATCTAGAGACTTCAGTCATTAACAATCCTGCAAGGAGTCCAACAAATGTTAATTAGTATTAAGATAGAAGTAAACAAAATTTTGAGTGACAAACCTAGATTAATTTCCAAAATAAATTCTATGCCAAATAAATGTTTCAGGCGTAATTTATAACTTCACTTAGCTTGTAATTTGGGACCTGTTGTTCCATCTTCATCATCGAAGGAGTCATCCATAGACCGAAGGGGGAGAAGTGGAACAAGGTTGGCCTTATGGGTACCCTCGCAACAAACAGGGGTCCCAACATTAGATCACAATAATGAAATCTTTAACCATGAATGATAGTAGGAAAATAAAAGAATATTTTTTAACGAGAGTTTTCAAGAATGCAAAGAATAAAAAAATCTCCACAAACAAAAGTATATGAATTCAGGTCATGGATGATTCCACAAGATTGTGTGTTCACAACTATGAGAAAATGTAAATTACATGTCACTCACCAAGAATAAAACAAGAACATAATGGATTAACTACTGGATTCTAAATGGAGAATAAACATAAGTATTTTAAGAGTTATTAAGTTTTGAAGTAATACTACAGAGAGAGAATTTATCCCTCGTATCAATGCATGTTCAGGCTCAATTAGGGTAAAGAGATAAATTTTGAATTGAATCCAAACCCTGTACAACAATAAAGAAACCCTCCCCATGACTACAGGGATTTGTTTGTGACTTCACGACTTTAAATTGGAGAATTCCAGGTCTCCACAGTAAGCCAAGAAGTCGATAATTGACATACTTAACACTAAACCGAACATAGTAAACAAGGAAAGAGTAAAAACTATTTTTCTACAACAAATACAGTAAGGGTCAACCCAGTTAAAGAGTAATTTTAAATAAGGAGAGTCGAGACCTTGCCCTGAAGGAAAAACCTCGCGAAAAAGATATGGGTCTTGCCAGAGAACTTTAAACATATTGTTTTTGTACAAGACTACTCTACATTGATTATATTTTAGGGGCCTTTATAATAGGGTTTAATCACTAGTTTTACAACAACATATATTCCACGAGAAAATCCCAAATTAAATGGTAGGTTACACAATAAATAAATAACTGAGGGTATTTTTTGTTGAAAAAACCCTAACACATCTAGAACTATCCCCATTTCAAACTGAAAACCGCCTGTGTAGAAGCCTTCACAAATTAATGGTTGTTGGAGAGTGGAATGACTACCTCACGGAAAAGCTAAAGACACAAGCCACCACCACTGTAAATATTATTTATCTACCCATGACCAAAGAGAAATATTCTAGAGAGTTAAAGACTAACGAAGGGGAGAATATTCATTAGAAATCATAAAGAATAATAGTTGTAGAGATGACTAAAACCTCCTGAAATTACCACCCGACTACAGATAGGATAAGCGTGTCGTGGACTTACCAGGTGGTCTCATAGCCTTTCTCCATTCCACCAGGTAAATATCTCCAGGTCGTTGGCCTCCCTCACTAAGGAAAAACACAGTGTTAACACTAAATTAGCACGAAGAAGACTCACAATAGTCCTGGAAACCCTTACTACGTAGAGTAATAGTGGAAGTATGAAGACTGCATATGACCATGTGACGGGATGGAGGTGGCACAATTGTATTGGACATGGGGTCTAATGACAACCTCGGGATTACCTCTCGTAGGGTCTCCATTAATGAACTGGACAGAGGTATTTATCCCAAGACTAACAAAACCTTTCAAATTTATACTGATTTAATGCGAGAGAGGACAACTCCTTTAAGGCACGATACACAATATTAACAAATCTAGTTTTATCGTTTAGTTAAGGCATGACTAACAGTACGTTATCGATACAAATTTCTCGAAACACAACCAATGTTCACAAGGCCTATTGTTCTAACAATTAAATTAACATATAACCACCATTATGTTAGGCCTGTAACTTTTCATTAAGGGTACATGCTTTAAAATCACATTCATTTAAATCCTATATGACATGAACAATGTCTATTGTGTAGGTAGTTTTGTTTTTGTATTTTCGAATGGGGTTTTTCTTATGTACTCTAATCTGAGGGTCTATGCATAGAAAAGAGTATAATACTAAGAAGGTATTATGTATAAAATCAAAACACATATATGGTAGGATTATAATACTAGCAGGGTTGAAGGTTTATAAAGGTCAATGTTGAAAATGTGAAAGGTTAATCATTGCAAATATGCTTGAAATCCGAGAAGTTAGGGTATAGAAAAGTCACCATTACCCTTCTGTATAGAATTATCGTGCAGTATGAAGTAAATCAGAGTTAGAATATTTTATGATGAAAGTTCATTGTTTTGATAACTGGAAATACAAATACTGCAGAAGTTAATAACAATGATGATTACGTACTTATATTAACTATAAGGCTTCCAAAGTAAGTTGTCCACAAAAGAAAAAAATTAATGTTCCTTTAAGACAAAAAGAAATATTATTTGGTAAACTTGGGGTTCATTACATATGGTATCAGAGAAAAAGGTTACAATAGTGGGACCTTAAGCATGGCCAAAAATATTTTTTTAGCACATATTTTTTGTTTTATGAAAAACAAGAAAAAGAATTACTATTACAAAAAAAAAAAAAAAAAATTGTTGTGATCGTGGAAGCACAGAATGAAGCAAAGATCAGATTTGAGAAAAATCCTAAGCAAAGATTGCCTAAAGAATAGAGGCAGAATAGTGATGCAAGTTCACCTACTAAGGCTTTGGAAACTATGAGAAATCTCATTGTGGAACTGTAAGTTTTCAAGGAAAACAATGAGAAAATCAAAAAAGCACAACAAGAATAGCAGGAAACAAATGAAGTACTACTATGAAGCATAGTAACAAAGAAGATCCCAAAGGATGATAACCAAGAAGAAGAGTTCAGTAAAAGGGCCTCCAAGAATTCTGGTCCTGAAGGGGAAAAAGGGGACAACTCTTTCGAAGGTACACCATTAGCAGAAGATGAAACCACCACGGGAAGAAAAAGTAAACAGGTGGATAACCTAAAGGGAGAGTTTAAGAAAATCAAATTGTCCAACTTTGATGGGGAATCTAGGACAGGGGAGGAGGCCGAACCATGGTTATTGGACATAAAAATGTATTTCCAAATATAGAACTATTCCAACAATATGAAGGTCAGAATGGCCATCTATAACCTGAAAGGAAAAACAAGCATATGGTGGTAGGACTTGAAGTTGGCCAAGGGCCTAAAGGAAAAACAGTTAGAGTGGTCATATTTTAAGAAATACTTTAAGCAACAATATTTATCTAAAAGTTAATATGAAAGAAAAACCAAAGAGTTTTATGAGCTACGACTCGGTCAAATGGCTATGGATGACCTGATAAACAAATTCCAGGAATTATTAAGGTTTGTGCCTTATATCCGGGAGGACAAAGTAAAAATCCAACAGTTCCTAAGTTGTTTACCACAATCCTATAAGGATGAAATCGAATGCAACAACCCCAAGTCCTTAAGTGAAGTTTTCAGGAAGGCCCAAATTTGTTACAACCAATACAAACAATAGTCATAATTTCCCAAGGCCTGGAAAGACAATAAACAACACTGAATGAACCAATGGAACAAGGTATATCAACCAACCCCTTTCCAGAGTGCAACGAAGAGTTTACCAAGGAAATATTTTCAGTCCAACAACCAGAACACCCAAGGATGTGGTAAACTAGTTAATATAGGAGCAAAGAAGTTTGGGGACAACCCCCGTGAACCGTTAAAATGATGGGAATGTGGAGAACCTCATTTAAGGAGGAATTGTCCATGTTTGACTTCAACAACTAGAACTACGGTTCACAACCTACAAGAATCCACTACGGTGGGAGATGTGGGCAGAATTTTACATCGTATCAATGCAGTCATGGATGGTCGACAAGCTAATCACCAGTCTACTGTAGTGGAAGTTGAAGGTAATGTTATTAGTACTCATGTTTCTATTTTAATTGATACAGGGGCTACTTTGAGTTATATTGCTCCAGGTGTAGTGGATTCAAATAAACTTAAGAAAACAAGACATGCAAAATATTGGCTAGTACAACTAGCAATAGGGACAAAAAGAAAAGTATCTAATTTTATTTCCAACTGTGAGTTCAGTTTAGGTTGTCAAAACACAAAGATAAATCTGAATATTCTATCGTTAGGGTCTTATGATATAATTATCGGAATGGACTGGTTAGAAAGGGATAAAGTAGTTTTAGACTGTTATGAAAAATCACTCAAGTATAAAGATGAAAATGACATTGTTAGGACAATACAAGGCATACAAAAACCAGTCTTAGTTAGGAATATTTCAGTAATGAAATTTAAGAAGTGCATGAGAAAGGGTTGTCAGATTTATGCTATCCAAGTGACAAATCTATTGGAAAAAGAAAACAAACCTATATTAGAGTATTTTGTCATCTTGCATGATTTTAGAGATGTGTTTGTTTATGAGATACCTGAATTGTGCCCAAATAGAGAGATATACTTTTTTATTGATCTACTACCTGGTTCATCTCGTATATCTAAGGCGTCCTACCGAATGAGTTTACCTGAATTAACCGAATTAAATATTTAACTACAAGAACTATTGGACAAGGAATACATCCGACCAAGTGTCTCACCATGGGGAGCACCAGTACTTTTTATTAAAAAGAAAGACAAAACTCTAAGATTATGCATTGATTATAGACAATTCAACAAAATGAAGGTTAAGAACAAATACCCCTTACCTAGGATCAATGATCTGTTCGATCAAGTAGGTGGGGTAAAGATTTTTTCTAAATTGGATTTAAGATCTGGTTATCACCAGGTTAGAATAAAAGACGAGGACATAAGTAAAACAACATTCAAAATGAGATATGGACATTACGAATTTGTTGTTATACTGTTTGGTCTCACTAACGCGCCAACAAAATTTATGTGTTTAATGAAGAACATTTCTATTCAGTACTTGGATAAGTTTTTTCTGGTATTTATTGATGATATCCTAGTGTATTCTAAAACAAAATAAGAACAAGAAGAACACCTAAGGATACTACTGCAAAATTTAAGAAAACACAAACTGTATGCTAAATTCGACAAGTGTGAATTTTATCAACTAAAAATACAATACCTATGACATGTAATATCTAAAGAATGTATTGCAGACGACCCAAAGAAAATAAGATCCATCATGGAATGGCCGATCCTTGGATATTACCTCAGATTTATAGAGGGATTCTCCAATATTGCGTACCCTATCACATCGTTACAAAAGAAGGGAGCCAAGTTTAGCTGGTCATAGAAATGTTATAAATTTTTTAATAATTTAAAGGAATTGTTAACAACCGCATCCATTTTAAAGGTAGTAGATCTGGACAAAGAGTTCACATTCTATGTGGATGCGAGTAAAGAAGGTTTGGGAGGTGTTGTAACTCAATAAGGACACATTATTTGTTATGAGTCGCGAAAACTAAAAGAGCATGAATGAAAATACATCACTCATGACTTATTGTTAACAACTGTAATCCATGATTTAAAAATGTGGCGACACTATATAATGGGAAAAAACAATTTGTTCACTGATAACAGTGGTGTGAAATTTTTGTTTAGTCAACCAAAACTTAACGCAAGGCAGACAAGATGGCTAGCTTTCTTGAGAAAATTCGAATTCGAGGTAAGACACATAAAGGGTAAGGAAAACAAGGTGGAAGATGCCTTAAGTAGAATAATTCATGGGTTGTTTGAAATAAACATTAGCAGGGCTGAAAGAGACCCCAAGCAAAGAATAAAGGCTGCAAGTAATAATTATGAAAATTACATTAAAACAGTGGTAGATTTATAAAATAACGCAGAAAAATTAGACGGAACATATCTGAGTTTGGACAGAAATGGTATACTAAGATTCAAAAATAGATTCTACATACCATTTTCGGCTGAATTAAAGTTAACAGTTTTGGACAAAGTACACAAGAAACCATATTCTGGTCATCCGGGATACCAGAAAATGGTAATAACACTAAGGAAGATATTTTATTGGCCTAATATGAAGGGAAAATAACGAGAATACTTATTTAAGTGCCAATATTGTCAATAGTTGAAAGATAAACACCATCATCCAGCCAGTCTGTTGCAGCCCCTACCTGTGCCAGAATAGAAATGGGAGACTATATCACTAGATTTTATCACAGGTTTTCCTAGAAGTCAAAAATAGAATGATTCAATCATGGTAGTAATTGATAAGGTTAGTAAGTTTGCACACTTTATTACTATAAAGTCTAATTTTAAAGCTATTAACATCATTGAAATATTCATGAAAGAAATTTTTAGACTCCATGGTATTCCTAAAATGGTGATTTCGAATAGAGATGTAAAATTCAGATCTACATTTTGGAAACATTTTTTTGCAGGGTTAAATACTAACTTGAATTTCTTCACAAGATACCATCCACAAATGGATGGTAAGACTAAATGAACAAACCAAATCATGGGAGATATGCTACAAATGTACGTAAGGACAAAACCAAGCAAGGTGGAAGACTACCTGCACTTGGTGGAATTTGCGTTCAACAATGGTTACCAGACATCGACTAAGATGAGCCCCTTCGAAGTAATGTATGATAGAAAGTGTACAAATACGATTAGCTAGGATAACCCAGTTGACAAACTCATGGTGGGACTAGAAATGCTTTAGGAAATGGAGAATACGGTAAGAAAACTAAAACAAAATTTAAAAGAAGCACGAGACAGACAAAAAAGTTACGTAGACCTGAAAAGAAGACACCAAGAATTCCAAGTAGGTGACCACATTTATTTAAAAGTCAAAGGCAGAAGAAGTTCACTAAATCTAGGAAACTATTCCAAGCTGGCGCCCACATTTTTTGTCCCTTTTGAGATCTTAGCTGGAATTGGACCCGTGGCATATCAACTTGCACTTCCTCCAAATCTAAATATTCATAATGTATTTCATGTTTCTTTGTTAAAGAATTATGTTCATGATCCTGCTCACATGATCAATTGAAACATGGTGCAGGTGGAACCAGAAGGCGAGTTCCAAGCATAACCTCTACGCATTTTGGATAGGAGAGAAATAACACTATAGGACAGAGTCATCACCCAGGTAAAAATGCAATGGAATCACTTTAGTCCTGAGGAGGCCACTTGGGAGTTGGAGGGAGATTTGAAAAAATATCATACAACCCTGTTCTGAGAAAGGAACGAACACTGAGGACAATGTTGCACTGAAGGGGGAAAGGATGTAACATCCCCAAAAATAAATTATTATTAAGTCTGAAAATACATAGGAATTTATTTCCATTTTTTGTAAATTCGAAATTGGAAAATTATTGTCGTTTATGGAAATTCCGAATTTTGAATTTAGTTAATTGTAATTTATTAATTATGATTGTTAGGCAAAGATTTGATTTTCCCAACCAACGCTTTGACTATGACACTTATAAGAAAACACATATTTTTATATTTATTGCTGATCGACAAATGTTACAACCAGGTTGAAATCAACTGACCATAACTCCATGAGTGGGGAACATGTTGGAACTACCTTAGGGATGAATGTTACAAGTGGAAAATCATGAATTTGGCCATTGGTAGCCCCTAAAAATTAGAGATTTGTAAAGCTACGAAAATTTCCAAGGGGAAAAGACCTACGCACAAATGCTTTTGGGAATATATAACATATAGGAGGAGGCAGGATGTTGCCTAGTATTCTTGGGGGGGAAGAGGATTATCACTTGTTGTTATGAGCATTGTTTTCTGAGTGTGAGGTAAGGAGAAGCATTTTATGAAACTTAAGAAGGACTATATCTAAGGAGGAGTTCCAGAGTTTTCCCTCATAGATTCATGGTTAGGCTAGGGGGTGAATGGAGCAAGTATATTGGTTTTTTTATTTTATGGTTGGGAGGAACATGATTGTTCCCTTTGTTGTTTCAACACTTTCTTAGATATGTTTATTTACTCTTCCTTGTTTGGATTTTTGTTGAATAAATAGTTGGTAGTATACATTCTTTTCTTATTCCTGGATGGATGTAATATGGTTTTATAGTTGATAGAATGCATCTACTTGTGAATTAGTAGAATGATATGAATTATCTTTGTTAGATAATGGTTAAGTGGGATAAAACGAATTATAGGATGAATCCTTGGAGGTTTGATTTTGTTGATGAATGAAGTAATAGAAGTATTGTTATTTGCTGTAGGAATAGATTTGTTTTCTTAAAGAATGGAGTAATAAGACTATTGTGTTTTACTTGTTGTAGGAACAGATTCATTTTGTTAATGGATGAAGTAATAAGCTACTATGTATCAGTTGTTACATGAATTTTTTTATTTTTAAATGAAGAAATAGAGCTACTGTGTGTTGGTTACGATGGGTACATGGGGTATGTCTATAAGTAAATAAAATAAAAAGTTTTCAAGGTTATTTTAACTCTACCAACCATGAAAAAAACAACATATAGATGATCAGATCCCAATAATATTTAACTGTGAAAGTACTAGACATAAATTTTGGAAACATATAAATATATATGCATATACATATTTATGTGGATTTGAAGATGCACAAGTATATGAATAGCTAAAGAACGTTCGAATTTTTATAAAGATCAAAGTAGAACCAGAAGTGGGTATAAAATCGAATTTCATTACATGAATACATATTTCTATCGGAGATAGAGTCATGAGTTATAAAATGTCTAATACACATAAACAAATGATTGATTATTACGTAACATGAAATTTGAGTTTTCCATCTAAATTGTCTATACATTTAGGAGAAAATAGTACAATCATGTTTCATTAAAATAATGCATAAGAAAAGGTTTGGAATGGTCAATACATAAAGCATGTTTATAGTATGGGGTTTTCCCTTATGTATTTTCTTTAAACTGAATATACAAACAACCAGTTGTTATAGGAGCTTGGTACAATTTCCCACGATAAGTTTATTCTAGCACATAACCGTTTCACGCGATAGAACATGGATTAATATTTTTTTGAGCATTGTACATAGAACCCGAGTACCTTTTGCACAGGATGTTGTCGTGAATCTGGAGACTTCGAACATTAACAGTCCTGCACGGAAACCTGTAATGAACCCCAAATTTGGAATAATTTTTTTTTTATGGGACATTAATCTCAAAATTCCGTCTAAAGGATTCGTAATAAAGGATAGGTAAAGCTTGCTCTAATCATATGTTTATATTTTTCTGGACATGTGAGAACAATCCTACACCAACTAACATAAAAACTTTATATAAGGAGGCTCCCCAAAAGTTCTAGTACCTTTTTGCAACACATATAAAATTTTCCGCTTTTTCATTATAAATATTAAACTCATAAACTTATGTCCATTTATAAGAAATGCACCATTAATATTGGAGTCCTAATTTCCTTCTTAAAATCTGACCCTTCAAGCTTTCACGTAAGTCTACATAATTGAACTTCTAATAATAGAACACCTACCAAAATGAATGTAACATCGGTGTTACACCTTTAGTATAAAATACATAGCATATCATACCATTGGCCATGTCCGAGTCATGGAAACAGATTTTCAATGTAATCACCATTCTCCTAGTCACTATGCTAAAACGGGTTTCGATAAGAAAACATATGGTGAAAAATTCTTGTTCAACTAAGTCTTAACTCAGATTTATCCTATCAAAACAAAATGACAAAGGTAGTTTAACTGGGATGAGTATTTTGTACCTAACTAGTCTCAACTAGTCATTTTCTCAACATGATTGTCATTAATTTCGCAATATTGTTGTTAAGGTAGGAGGCACACTTGTCAGAGAGAGTTAAGGTTCTTCTCCTATGATTGATGGGTAGGTTCTATCGTGTACATTCTAATGGCCCTTTCAATTGACCCCTCATCTAATCCTGTCATGCAAACTCTTCCCTAGCACATGGCTCCACCAGTCTTGTACCTTCAACATTTACTCTGTACAGTGTGAAGCCTTCCCTCTTAGGATTAGGTGAGTTTTCTCCCTGTCATTGTGAACTCGGAAAGGCTTTGTGTATTGTTTCCCTACTAAGTGAATTTTCCCTACTTCGAAAGACTTTGTATTTTCTTCCTCAGTGTGGAAGGGATGTCATCGTAGAGGTCGTTACTCGTCAAAACAATCGACATCATCCACATTACTAGTAAGTTTTTGAGGCCATCGTGTTTGAAATGGAGAGAGGAGTCCGCTACAATGAAAGTCTTTCTTCATTCTGTACTCTTGTTGTTTTATCGATATTACCTGGACTTTTTTGGGGTTGTTATTTCTTCTATTAAAAGTTGAAAGTTCTCTCGTTACCATTTTAGTATTCTTGAGGTCTCGACGCTCCATCTCCTCGCTCTGTTTCAGAGGGTTTTTGTCAGTTTTAGTCTCCTGGACGAAGGCAACTTAAGTTTTCATTAAGTATTAAAATCGATATTCTTTCCCACTCTTACCCTGTCGTTACTCGTCGAGGTCCAGTATTTAATAGCTAAGAGGTTTTATTAGATTTTAATTGCAAGTCTATGTGTAATACCCTATATTGTTTATTTTTCCTTCTCTCCACGAAGGGGTGAGTCCACACATCGATGCTCTTGCTCTGAATATTAACTGGACCTTACCTAGGGAGTTTCTTTAAGGACAAAAGCATTCTGGTTAGAGTAATACAAGAAAAGTTCTCTCATATAGTCCATAGGAACTACCTTATAGTATGATACTTTGAGTTGATAGTTCTCTGTTTAATTTGAGGAAACAATTTTCCTTTGCCGAATGATATTCAAATCATTATTTTTCTTATGTTAATAATACTATATGTACAATGAGACCTCTCGGGGTATGGTTATGAAATCTCTGTATTGAATTTTATACTGTCATTACTTTCTGAATTTCGAATTTTGGAAGGATTAACTTCGACAGTTGGTCATAGTATCGGTTTAGTATGTAGGATTTAAAGTGGGTCTTCATGCATCATGACCTATGCCATTTATATATTAAAGGAATACTAGCCTTGTCAACTATTTCATTCTATAAAGATTTTTTGACTGATGTAGAAATAAATTTTTCCTCTTGTTAGTTTTGTTCTTCTTAAGATTGGGTAATATTCTCTAATGATGGGCCTTGTTGATGTGAGGTACCCATCAGGGAGTTACTACACTATCCTGCCTTGGCCCAGACCTCTCTCCATCTAGAAAGCGAATAAGGAAAAAATACGAGCTTGCATGACGAAAGACGATTATCTTTCTGGAAAAGAAATATGGTTGTTAAATAGTTATCATTTCGTTGATTTTTTTCATTACCTTTTCTTCATATAAAAAAAATAATAAGTGCAGGGTATATTATTTGCAGAGCTTCAGTCTATGCAAGTTTTGGATACCTGCCCCTTCCTTCGGTGTAAAATGTATTCGGGTTCAGAACCCTTTACTTCTAAGACTCAACCCTACATGTTCTAGAAACAAAGGAGATCATGGTTATATTACAATTTTTCTTTTTAAAGTTACAGAGTAATGTTTTCTTGCACCGATTCCTGTATCGGTTGGTTAAGGGTTAAACACTATCTTGTAATTTAATTACTATGGATTTCATTTTAAAATGAAGATTTTGTTTTGAAATTATGTGAAACACAAACTCACAGTCATGTATTGGATAAAACTCTGAAGGTCTAAGTTGTGAAAATCGAATCGTATTATATCTATGATGTTATATCATTTTTATTTCATTTCGACATTTCCAGTGTTTACTGTCGAAATGCTTGGTCCTGAACTTGTAACATAGATTGGGTATAATATTGAGTAGTTACAATGATATGAGTTTATCATAGTAAAGTAGAGCAAAGTTGTGATTCTGTGAGAAAGCCTTGTATGTATATATTCATCACTCAATAATTTGTAAATCACTTAATGCGGTGGTTATTCTTTTAGTTGGGACTTTTATTATGAGCAAATGGAAAAGCAAAGTTTAAAAGTTTGATCAACATATGATTTATGACCTTTATATATCTCTGAATCTTTTTCGTTATGGAGTATTCTACTTTAGTATTATCTTATATCAGAACAACAAAACTTATTCAATTTTATTTGGTGTTGTAACGAGATTTAAGGAGGAGTTTGAGACTCTCTGATTCATTATTTTATTTATATGAGATGTAGTTGATTGGATGTTGGAATAATTAGTTTGCTTATATACTATGATAACAATTCTTTGTATAAGTGTGACTTCTGTTGTAGTCATTCAATTTTTATTTAATCAATAATGCCTATGCAAAGTACCAACTGCAACTAGATCTATATATATATATATATATATCTGTGTGTGTGTGTGTGTGTAATTATATATGTAATGTATAAGTATATACGTATGGTCTGTAGGGTCAATACTATCTCGTATCTCTTCCTCTCAATGTTATATGAGAAAGGAAGTCTCAGTTAAATGATATGAATTTTCT